>JAIFHC010000172.1:0-50000 GCA_021229015.1 Solen grandis | reverse complement strand
GATTTTTTTAAAGTTTTTATACTACTGAAAATTAAGTCATACATTTCAATGTGTGCTCATATCAAAGAGGTTAACCAACACTCTTGACATATGACTGGATATTTGAAATAGTGTATAATGGTCTAAACAACAATTAGCTGACATGATTATGATTGACATTACTAGCATATTGAATTTTGTGGGGTTTTGTTTAAATGATATCTCCTGTTAAATTAGGCAAATGACATGAATATCAGTCAACAACATGGTAGTAGGGGCCATAACTTTCTTAAAAATTGAGGAACCAGGTCACGTCGACGATATGCGTATCTACTCTTGGTAATAAAGCTTCCCATAAAGTTTCATTGAATTCAAGCCATTAGTTCCTGAGAAATAGCCCGGACAAGAATCATGCAATATGTACTATAGGCCGAAAAGTCAAGGGGCCTTAACTCTTTGAAAAATTTAGGAATCAGGTCATGCTGATGATATGCGCATCTCCTCTTGGTAATAAAGCTTCCCCTAAAGTTTCGTTGAATTCAAGCCATTAGTTCCTGAGAAATAGCCCGGACAAGAATCATGCAATATGTACTATAGGCCGAAAAGTCAATGGGCCTTAACTCTTTGAAAAATTTAGGAACCGGGTCATGCTGAGGATATGCGCATCTCCTCTTGGTAATAAAGCTTCCCATAAAGTTTCGTTTAATTCAAGCCGTTAGTTCCTGAGAAATAGTCCAGACAAGGGAAGTGTGACGGACGAACGGACGGACGGACGAAGTGACGACTATATGCGTCACTTTCGGTGAGCATAAAAATATATGTTAACTTCAAAGGAACTGTGCACCTGGGAATATCATAAAACTAGTACAAAAAGGTCTGTCAATAGAATCTGAGATACAGAGGGTGACTTCCAATCACTACGATTAAATATGGCATAAATATCAAGTTCTTGAGTCCTTTATTCATTAGTCTTTAGAAATATAAATTCTGAACCTAACATAATGACAGACTTCCACAAATTAGCAAATTACAACACAAATGATCTGATCATTACATTCATTCAGTAATATCGTAAAACACACACACACATCATGAATGGGCAAATTTGTGACACAAGATTCTGAACCTCAAAAAATAGAGGACAGTGATTTAAAACTCAGTAACAAATAAGTTATTTACCATCTACAATGTAAACTATGGGCCTTTGGAAATAAAAAAGTTTATAAAAACTCATCTGATCCCTTATTATACTACCTATGGCTTATCAGTGATACTCAAATCAATTAACAAGTACAGAATGAGTTGGGATGTTTGTATTCAGTTTAGGACGTGTTGACGATATGGCTTTTTCTGTCCAGTTTAGGACGTGTTGACAAGATGGCTTTTTCTGTCCAGTTTAGGACATGGTGACAAGATGGATTCGGATGTTTGTGTCCAGTTTAGGACATAGTGACAAGATGGATGTTTCTGTCCAGTTTAGGACATATTGACAAGATGGATGTTTCTGTCCAATTTAGGACGTGTTGACAAGATGTATGTTTCTGTCCAATTTAGGACGTGTTGACAAGATGTATGTTTCTGTCCAGTTTAGGACGTGTTGACAAGATGGATGTTTCTGTCCAGTTTAGGACGTGTTGACAAGATGGATGTTTCTGTCCAGTTTAGGACGTGTTGACAAGATGGATGTTTCTGTCCAGTTTGGGACGTGTTGACAAGATGGCTGTTTCTGTCCAGTTTAGGACGTGTTGGCAAGATGGCTGTTTCTGTCCTGTTTAGGTCTGCAGCATGACTATATGGTGTAGTCAAAGTCCATCAATAACTGAATTTTCAAAAACTAACAAAACAAATCAACATGGTGTTTTTTTGACCCTCGGACGCTTGATGTAGACATCAATGTAGTAAAGCCGAGACATTACTCAGGAATTTACAAACTTTTAATACAGCCGATCAACTCAATGAAATCACCATAAAATACAGAACTTCTTTGCTTTATTACTTCAGATATGATTATAATACCGTGACTGATTGTCTTCCAATTATCACTCCTCACACACAAGTGGTCTCCACCCAGGGAACATCAAACATCTCAATCTCCAGTCACACCGGTTAGTATTTTTAAAGAATATGAATGTCAAGCTAACCACTCCTCTAGAAAAACATTAACAATAAATAATTAATGTAACACTAATTTTAAACAAGGAAGATTTGAAATAGGTAAAGTTGTTTGTGAAGGATCCCAATCTGTTGCAATATTTTTACTACACAGACTTGATTACAGTTTAGTACTAATTGGAGATGCTATAAATACGTTGATGTCTTATTAGAACATGAAAACTATTAGGAAGTAAAGTCTCAAGTGAACAGTATAAAAATCAGATCAACCCACGCAGAACATGAAGTAGAATTATTTTGAACCTGTGTGTTATTCATTGATACTTTGAGATCAGGAGTGAAAATATTCATATAACACATTAAGATATTTTTCAACTTCGGTAAAATTCTACAAATCCTATACCAATTTTCCACAAAATCTAATTTTTAAACCTAAGAGCCAATTTACAAAAAAAAAACATCTACCATATTTGTAGACCCTTTTTCAAAAATAAGAAATGTCAAAGTAAAAATATTTTTTTATCAAAATTCACTTATTTTTCACTATAGTGAAAAATAACAAACTTCAGATGATTTGTAAATAAGGCCCGGAAAGATACTGTTTCCTGAAGCATGGTATATGATGTAGACTTGGGTGCTGTGATTCAGTTAGCACCCAGATGTTGTAGGTTCAAAACCCTGCTAGGAGGCAAAAATCTTCCATGGCCTTCCTAGACACAAAGTACTTGTCTAACCTCAGGAACCATCAACAGGGATTAGTATAAGTTACAAGGTTTCAAGCACTTGTTTCCTAAATGTTGGTGACTGGTAATGCAAGCCATTGCAGGGGTTTACTTAAGGATTTGACTTTCACTTGTCCAGGGGGCAAGTGACTTTGAACATCTACTAGCCCCCAGTGAAAACAGGTTGCCCAATCTTTAAGATGGTGTTTGTTAATGTTTATAACTAAATATGTGTAATATTAAGGTGAATTTTAGTTTATATGTATCAAACACAATTTGCAAGCATTTCACCCTTGATATACTGTAGAAAATAAAAAAAAACAACGAAAGATTTCATTTACATAAATAAACTTGCCTGCCGGGCAATCTTCTTTGAAAAATCACTTGCCCGCAGTGATTTTAACCCGGCACGGGCAAGCGGGCGTTCACTTAAGAAAACCCTTGCATTGTAGGTTGTACCTCACAGTACCCCTACCCCACCCCACCACAGGTGGGAATTGCCTTCATTCGTTTTTATTGCTGAAAATCAAATCTAAAACACCATATATGGACAAAAGTGGATGAAGGTAGTGTAAGTCTAATAGTACAGCACTGTTCTTGTTGAAGCCCAGAATACCAAACTAAACTGGTAAGTGACTAGCCTGTTTATAATTCTATGTTTTATAACTGGGGTGAAAAAAAAAATCAGATTCATCAACAAATTTTTCATGATTCTCAGTTGGTGTGATTTTCTTATTTCCTACATTTCAAGACTTTCAGATCTTTCACTCTGGAACAAAGCTTCATCCAACTCATATACACAGTTTGATTACCACAGCATGAAACAGTATACTGGACCTGTCCAATTATTTTTTTACAATTTAAACTTGAATCCCTTTCTTACCTGTTAAGGAATTATTTTAAATTCATGACAAAGCCAAGTTCACAAACATATTATGTAAAACCAAGTCAGTCAATGATCACATGATATCCTTGTAAAGTGATTGGATGATCTGATTATCTAATTTAAATACATCTGTACTGACTGAGATAAGACATTGTTTTTGCAGGTTTGTCACCATGATAGGTTTGTAAAGGACCATTACAAACACTCTTTGACCTGAACATAGCCGTGTTATTTATACCTGTGCACAGAACCATTATTTTGAGGACAGATCTACATTACAGCCAATTTGAACCCAGGACTCCTCACTCACCTGTGCTCTGGATCATTTCACTGATATGTTAAAAAATGGGTCTTGCCCAAGACAGATGATAAAAATGATAATTACTGCCTCTTAGCCTTTTGGCTAGACCAGGAAAGGATAGGCATAATGTGATGGATACCCCTGAATTTTAATTTCAGCAAAATATTACATCATACATAAACAAAAGTATAGAAGAACCATACGCCATTTCAAATGACTTTATGAATTGAGAATAGAGGCGTATCAAAAACACAATACATGTATAATTATAGGTTCCATTCTGGTTTAGGTACTTGAAGATGATCATATTGAAATCAGCTGCATAGATATAAAGGAGTTAAATCATTCAACAATTATTTAGCAGTAATCTATCGCGGGCCAGAGCTTGACAGGACAGGACGCCATGTTGCGGGGCACAATGAGCAGGATTCCATAGCGGCCCTCACTTCTGTGAGATGCCAGAATCTTCAAAACTGTGTGAGAAAAGATATGAGGTGCCCTTGCCTGCTGCAGCGTCTACAGGTGCCAGTGGGAGGGGAGGGGGGGAGATATACCTGGTTACTGCTACTGTTGTTACCAGTCTTACAGACACCTGCTCATTCATAGAACTAACATGACTGGGTCACATGACACCATGACAACTAGGTCAAACAACATTCCTAAGGTCACATGACAGCGGGGACTAGGTCAAGGGTCAACACTGTGTATGAGAGATATCAATATATATGCTAAATTTCCAAAGCCAATTCAACTGTACAGTATCACTCCTCAAATCAACAAAAAGAATGTTACTGAAGTTAGGTCATGACCTCATTAAGTATGCAACATATGAATATAATCAGGGTCATTACCCTCACTTTGGTCAGTATGAATCAAATCAAAGCACTCAAGGCACTGAGAGACTGATGGCAAGATTTATATGAAGAGCTATTATTCTTAATTCAGCATTTCAACAGGGTTGAACTCAATGGAGGTAAAGATCATAAATATGCCGCTAAAAAGTACATGTTTTCCTGCAACTCAGTCAGCTGAACCCGGTCTTTGCTTCATGATAACCATGCTAACAATCTCTCAGTGCCTTGAGTGCTTTGATTTTACAAGCCTCTGTGGTTCAAGTGATCACTATAATTTGACAAGTTACCATTGTAACTGGATCAAACGGTTAGCAAACTTACCTGTTGCAGTCATTTGACTTAGGTTGGAATGTTACAGAGAGCAGGATAACACCATTGAAAAGGCATAATATTGTTGAAATAACTCATCTTCCAGACTGTTAAAAGATTCTTTTTTAGACAGTTTCAAAGAACCCTCACGACCAGATAGCGTAAGTCCTACAATCAATCTATCAAGGAGGACAAATATGGCTCAGCAATTAAAACTTCTGAGCTGGGACATAAATTTGATGCTGCTGTCAGTTCTGAACAGAACTTAGTAATTAAAAGGAGGAACTTTCAAAAAATGTTTAAGCGAGAAAAATAACTCTATTAACCTTTCATTTCATTGCATGTAGGCATTTAGCAATTTTTTGAAGTATCTATCTTTAATTTTATTATCACTATGAATTTAGTTGTTTTGCTGTGCTAAATGAACTAATTGTCTATGTCTCTATATAGTGCAAAGAAAATAACACCTAAAATAATTATATTTATAGATCTGAAACTGCATTTCTTGCTGATCTAAATTCCTAAAGTAAACTAATTTCTCATCTCCCCAACCTGTCCTGTGCAATTACCAAGGAAGTATAAATGTCTGAAAACTATTCCATAAAACTAATAAACCCAGAAATAAATCATTTTTCAATTACATTTTGTCTGTAGCCAATATGTCAGTGGGTCTCAAAATATTGCCTACTTTGTTTGACAATGATACAAGGCTGCAGGCTTCATAGAGATGTTCATTTAGGATATTAACTATAATACTCCAGTCTATGGCTGTAGGATGTGAAACAGGACTAAATTCAGTCAGCTGATTGTCACTTACTTCTTCAAGGGCATAATATAGTATACTTCTAGTGACTTTGACCTTCTATTTTCTACCTGTACTTTCAAATGACCATGACCTAAATAACAAGCTTCCAAAAAAAGAAAAAGAGATGTTACCAAATATTACAAGATTTCAGATGATCATTAATTAAACCCAAATCAATTGACATATGTGTTTATTCCCATTTTTAGCAATTAAACATTTATAATGCTCTTCACCAGTACTATAAAGTTCTTTATCATCTATGGTTTAAAATGTGAGACTAGGTTCATTCAATGTTTCACAGACCTGAATGAAGTCTGACCTAGTGCCAGTGGTGACCTTCACATTCTAGGGCAGACACACACTGGCGACATACTTGTGTGAGCAGGAGCGATAAAATATACAAACATTTTGTGTTTATTAACAAGCTGGGCTGTGACACCTGCTACACACTAAATGTCATGATGAAATATAATAATATTCTGACCTTCCCATGCTACAACACGAGTTTCCGTAGTTTGCAGGCTATATACAAGGTCAAGCCATAAAATAACAGAGGTAATATGTAACATGTAAATACCTGTAAAAAATAACTTAAAATATTGCTTTTTTTCTTAAACAATCAAAGAACAACATTCTTGAAACTTCAACCTCCTAGAGGACATCATTTGTCAGTAGAGACAGCATTATCTAGGTCTTAAGTACAAATAATTCATAAATCTCACATGTTTATCACAATAGGGGACATCTGGAACTCGCATAAATGGGTTTTTCCATGTAGGTACAAACAAGGTGTTCATGTAATTGTTGCTGAAAAGCATGCAGCACAAAAGTAATTCTATTATTCTTCTTTGTTGACCTTTGTTGATTTCTAATAGTAAAAATCTGTTTGTACCTACATGGAATTTGGAAAACCACTGTGTTTCTTATTGGGGAGTAGGTCTATAATTATATGCATTATCAAATTGATTAAAATAGTTGCAGTCCAAGTCTATGTGAGACAGGTTATCCCATATAAAGCAAGACCCTCCAACAATTCAAACAATAAAAGGTAAATAATAATAGAAGTTACATAGTTATGATGCATATTGCCTACAGAATTGATAAATAGTCATTTCATGGTTTGGGGTTAAAGATATCCTGATCATTATCCTTTACCTCTGACTAAGTTGAATTGATAACACTGATTAGCAAGTTATGAATTTATTTTCAAGGGTCACTCATTCACAGCCAGATCATTAATGGATTGAATGAATATCATATTTTGAAAAGTGGTCTTTATGTTGTTCAGTATCATATACGTAACAAATATTAAATTTTGAATGCAATGCTCTCCCACCCCCTCTTTCGTAATATTTTAAACATAACAGCCAAAACCCATGCCCCTTTTCCCCACTCTTTGATGCATAATTTAGGCATAATAGCCAAATCTCAGGGGCATAGAGCGTCCGCCTTGGAAGCAGGAGGTTATAGGTTCGATCCACGGCCATGACATACCAAAGTCGTAATAATGGCACTGTTATAGGCACTCAGCAAATAAGGGTAGTTGCAGGACTAGTTGGACCAGTGTCAGGATAATATGACTGGGTGTGGTATCGTGCCACATGTCTACGGCATGATACTGCAGTGTGGCAGCACTATATCTGTCTCAAGCAGACATCATCCCAAAATGACTGAAATACTGTCAGTGGGACGTTAAACCCAAACAAATCTGGGGGGACCCCCACACACAAAGTTATGGACCTTATGGACCATATTTGTGACATTTCCTCTCATCAATATCTTTCCATAGGTGATGAGTTATGGACCTTGTGCATGACACTTCTCTTACCAAATTATTTCCATAAACGAAAGTTCACTTTAAAAGCACTTTAAAAGGTACAATAGGATTTATATTCCGGACAAGAAAATGTGAATTGAGAAAGACAACTCTGACAAAGCAATATGTCTCACATAATAATGAGTCTTACTGATCAATTAAATACCAAGCTTAATACAGTATATATTCAGCTGTAATATCTGCAACAAATCTTTGTATGAATGCAAAAATAAACACATTAAGTTGAATAGGATTGAAGGTCTTAATAGTATCTACTTGGTAATCCCCTGCTCAACCCAGTTGTAGATGTATATCTATTTCGAAGGAATAGGCAAATAGTTGGGAATGCAAAGGTTTTCTGTATTGAGTTACTTGTACATGTACTACCATTACAGCTTGACACTGAAGAAGTTACAAACTTATCACTTTTCAGCAACACAACTGGATTAAGGATTAGTGAAGGGAGAAGTGGCTACTTGGCTTATCAGTAGTGCTGGGCACTTTAATCTTATAATCTCATCCTGCTCACATCCTGTTACACTTGTGCTTCCGAAAGTCCTCCAGACAACGATAACTTGTTACCTCTGACAGCAGTAGTACCCTCGATAAATTGTTACCCCAGGGCTCCTTCTGGTCCCCCAGTGTAATCCCCTTGAAAGCCCTGCAGACACTCGCCTCCCTATCTGGCCATATCTGCCATAACTACTGTATTAAAGGATTCTTAACTGTTCATAATGAACCATTTGTACCCGATAAATGTCAATAGAAATACACTATGAAATGATCAATGTTCTATCTTAAAAAATGTGATCAATCACACTTACAAATCAAATTTTTCTTGCTGTATACGTTTTATTAGTGTTTGTTAATTGATAGGTAGATTAACAGATCTGATTTAAATTTGGTAGAGGTCTGATTGGCCATGTTACACACCAAATATCCAAACGCTAGGCCTTGTGGTTTCTGACAAGAAGCTTTTTGTAAGTCTTTGTAAAATCAGCTGACACTTGGGCGGGGTTAATTTTGACCCCAGGGTCATGATTGAACAAACTTGGTAGAAGTCCTCTAGACAATGCCATACACCAAATAAATTATTATAAGCTCTAGGCTTTGTGTTTTCAGAGAAGAAGATTTTTGAAGATTTCACTTTCACTTTCAAAATCCATTTCAAGCTCCTGTGACCCAGATATTAGAGCTGTGTCGATTTCACTGATTTATCAACATTTTTGGCCAATTATACAGAATTGTGATTCTTACCTCATGAATCGATTCTCAAACGATACTTCAATGGATGAAAGTTTTTGGTGCAAACTAGAAAAATATGCCGCTTATCTTAAGCATAAAGCACCTATTTCCAAAAGTTGCTGTTACCTTTTGTTGACTAGATTGACTAGAAGACTAGATTTCAAAATAAAATAAGATTTTTTGAAAATAAAAATTAACTTTAAAAATGTGTTTTTTCTATTAATTTTTTCATAGACGCAGAAATAAAAAAAACACTAGCTGCATTTAAATCCATTGTATGGAGGCATTTTGGGTTTGTAAAGGGTGATAACGCCAAATTTATACATCCATTGCAAATCTCAAGTGAAATATAGTGGATGTCCGCTCACTTGAAAAGGCATCACCATGTCATTATGAAAATTTGTTCAAAGACTTAATTCTTGTCAGTATGCATCTAGTAAGTTGAGTTGAATCTTTTGATTTTAAATGATATCCAGACAAGTAGTTTGAGAGTTTGAGATCGTTTTAGTGTTAATATTGAACTGATGATATTATGAGGTTTTGTTATTGATTATGTTGATACTAAATTGATGAGTTATGTTGAAGTTAATTCATTGTTTTTGTGTGTGTGTGTGATTTTTTTTCACTATTTTACCCTATACTCTAAAGTTTAAAGCTGATGATAAACCATGACTTTGAACATACTGTCGAAGCAACGGTATAGTCAAATAGTCACTTTGAACAGCAAACAATCTATTACTTCTAATTTACAGCAGAAAACTGTTAGTTTGCCATGTTATAACTACATTATGTATATATAAATTATCAAGTATCGTGATACTGTATTGTATCGGGCCTACAATATCATGATACATTGTGATACTTTTTTGCTGTCGATACCCAGCTCTCCAGATATGCAATGGACTGGAACCATTTGAACAATTTTAGTAGAGCTTCATGCAAGGAACATCACAGAATTTGGCCCAGTGGTTTCAGCGGAGATGTCGTTTGAAACAATTGTTGACGCCGGACGCATGGGCGCCGGACAATAAGTGATCACAATAGCTCACCATGAACACATTGTGCTCAGGTGAGCTAACAAAAAAAAATTGACTTTTTCATATATTGAAAGGATGCTGGGGTTATCCAGGGAGATTGCTCAAATTTCAGCTTAAAATCTCACTGAAATCTGCTACATGACAGAAAATCCTGTGTAAAATTGCAAACTGAGACACATATAGGACTTTAATCTGTCAATGGCCATGAACAAGTTCTTATTCATTTGAGACCTTTTTTTCTTGTGATTTTTTTGACAAGAAACACCCATGTACACATTATACATGAAGTTAAATTTTACATTACTTAATAATACAAAGGATTTTCAAAGTTGCAAAAGATGTGTGTTTTCCGAAAAGTTTATAATTTATTTTACACTGATAACTGCAAGGAACATCTTAATAGTCATATAAAAATGCAAGAAAATGTCCAACCTTCACGTCCTGTAATATCAGAGAGAAGATCAGATCACTGCGTATCTGCACACTTCTCAGTAACTATCACATTTGTTAAGCAAGGATTTTCTCCTTAATGCCCCATAATCAAATTTAGTTTGACATTTACATACAAGAAATAGGCTAAATTTTCCTGCGGCTGAAATTTGATATTTTGCAAAATTTCATAAGACGCACTAAGTGATGTCAAAGTATATTGATTTTTCCCCTCCCACTTCTTGACAAGAAAATATCAAGCTTAGGTCCTCCAAACTGCTAATTGCTTTTTCGTCTTCAAAAATTGAAATACAGTAAGACATCAAGGGGAGTCTAACCTAAGATCCGTAATTTCCGTCCATTCAAAAATGAACAAAGTAATGCCAATCAAGTGAGGATGAAATTAACTACACAAATGACCATTCCCTGTTACCTGGGAAACAAATCAGCTGAAACACAAGGTAAATTGTTCCTCTGAGATAACACCTGACTTTACCTATGTCATTTTCCACTTCTGGAATTCTATGCCAGTCTGTTGTCTCCCTGGACAACATATAACATATTAGTTGGCAAAAATAATTGTTTCTCTCCAACGTTCATCACAGTTTTGGTTTTATATGGATTGCTAAAGCTTAGACTTTAACGAGAAATGGGTTTGAAAAAGATCATTCAGAGCTGTTGTCAAGAAAATGTACATGTACAAAATTATAATTTTTCGAGTTAGAGGGATGATTCATTTTTAATGTAAGTTTATCTAAATGCTAGTACCATAAATATACATTTATTTTTAATTGGACCTAGTCAGACATTGAGCCAATGTTTCATGTTTACTGGATCTGAGGATCAGTATGGGACAATACTTGTATGATTATGCCATACGAATGTTGGAAAGAAATAGCAACTTTAAACAAGAGGGCCATGATGGCCCTGGATCGCTCACCTGAGTACCATTGCTACAACTGATTACAAGGTTTTTAAACAGACAAAAATTCTGATATAACTCAATCTTAAACATTTTAGCCCTGACAATACTACATACCAAATATATAAGTTAGTGCGGGGTCATTTATCTCCAAAGGGCCACCATTTTGAAAATCTTGATAATGAACCATTAGATGATGCTACATACCAAATATCTAAGCTCTAGGCCTAATGGATTCATAGAAGAAGATTTTTAAAGATTTTCCTATATAACTCTATGTTAAACAAGTGACCCCTGGTGCGGGGGCATTTATCACCATAGGGTCATGATTTGTACAATCTTGGTAATAAACCATAAGATGATGCTCATACCAAATATCTAACTCTAGGCCTATGGATTCATAGAAGAAGATTTTTAAACATTTTCCTATATAACTCTATGTAAAACAAGTGACCCCTGGTGCGGGGTCATTTATCACCATAGGGCTATGATTTGTACAATCTTGGTAATGAACCATAAGATGATGCTACATACCAAATATCTAAGCTCTAGGCCTAATGGATTCATAGAAGAAGATTTTTAAAGATTTTCCTATATAACTTATGTAAAACAAGTGACCCCTGGTGCGGGGTCATTTATCATCGTAGGGCTATGATTTGTACAATCTTGGTAATGGCCCATAAGATGATGCTACATACCAAATATCTAAGCTCTAGGCCTAATGGATTCATAGAAGAAGATTTTTAAAGTTTTTCTATATAACTCTATGTAAAACAAGTGCCCATGGTGCGGGGGCATTTATCACCGTAGGGCTATGATTTGTACAATCTTGGTAATGAACCATAAGATGATGCTACATACCAAATATCTAATCTCTAGGCCTTATGGATTCATAGAAGAAGATTTTTAAAGCTTTTCCTATATAACTCTATGTAAAACAAGTGACCCCTATTGCGGGGGCATTTATCACCGTTTGGCTATGATTTGAACAATCTTGGTAATGAACCATTAGATGATGCTGCATATGAAATATCTAAGCTCTAGGCCTTATGGATTCATAGAAGAAGATTTTTAAAGTTTTTCCTATATAAATCTATGTTAAACAAGTGACCCCTGGTGCGGGGGCATTTATCACCATAGGGCTATGATTTGAACAATCTTGGTAATGAACCATAAGATGATGCTACATACCAAATATCTAAGCTCTAGGCCTAATGGATTCATAGAAGAAGATTTTTAAAGATTTTCCTATATAACTCTATGTAAAACAAGTGACCCATGGTGCGGGGTCATTTATCACCATAGGGTCATGATTTGTACAATCTTGGTAATGAACCATAAGATGATGCTTCATACCAAATATCTAATCTCTAGGCCTTATGGATTCATAGAAGAAGATTTTTAAACATTTTCCTATATAACTCTATGTAAAACAAGTGACCCCTGGTGCGGGGTCATTTATCACCATAGGGTATGATTTGTACAATCTTGGTAATGAACCATAAGATGATGCTACATACCAAATATCTAACTCTAGGCCTATGGATTCATAGAAGAAGATTTTTAAAGATTTTCCTATATAACTCTATGTAAAACAAGTGACCCCTGGTGCGGGTCATTTATCATCGTAGGACTATGATTTGTACAATCTTGGTAATGGCCCATAAGATGATGCTACATACCAAATATCTAAGCTCTAGGCCTTGCAGTTTTGCAGAAGAAGATTTTCAAAGTTTGCATTTTTAAAATCTATTTTTAGCTCCTGTGACCTACTTTTTTAACCAATCTGAATAATTTGTACAACTTTGATAGAGGGCATCACAAGGATGATTCCTGTGAAGTTTGGTCAAAATCCCTTCAGCGGTTCATGAGGAGATGTTGTTTAAAGCAAATTGTTGACGACGGACGCACGCACGCACGCACGCACGCACGGACGACGGACGACGGACAAAAGGCGATCACAATAGCTCACCATGAGCACGTTGTGCTCAGGTGAGCTAAAAACAGAGGACAGCACACTTGACTATTCAAAATGCTTGTTAGTAAATCACACGGAATCTATTTCAACTCTTGCCCTTCATATACCCTGTATATAATAACAGTCAACAAGAGGCCCATGATGGCCCTAAATCGCTCACCTGAGATAAATAGGTTGACCCAAGGAACATCTGTACCAATTTATTTTAAAATCTGGCCAGTAGTTTTGAAGAAGATGAATTTTAAAGTTTTCATATTTTTTTTCTTTTTGTTGCCATGGCAACCAGAGTTCTACATGGATCAAGTTTATTTTAGCAACTTTTGTGAAGGTTGACTCAAGGATCATCCCTGCCAAGTTGAATCAAATTCTGTGCAGTGGTTTCAGAGGAGATGTTGTTTAAAGGTTTCTCTATATACATATAAGGCAAATAAGCCCCACCCCTGGTGGCCATGTTTTTTTACGGATCGGAATAATTCTAGCAACTTTGGTAGAGGTTTACCCAAGGAACGTCTGTACCAATTTATTTTAAAATCTGGCCAGTAGTTTTGAAGAAGATGATTTTTAAAGTTTTCATTTATTTTTTTTTGTTGCCATGGCAACCAGAGTTCTACATGGATCAAGTTTATTTTAGCAACTTTTGTGAAGGTTGACCCAAGGATCATCCCTGCCAAGTTTAATCAAATTCTGTCCAGTGGTTTCAGAGGAGATGTTGTTTAAAGTTTTCTCTATATACATATAAGGCAAATAAGCCCCACCCCTGGCGGCCATGTTTTTTTACGGATCAGAATAATTCTAGCAACTTTGGTAGAGGTTGACTCAAGGAACATCTGTACCAATTTATTTTAAAATCTGGCCAGTAGTTTTGAAGAAGATGATTTTTAAAGTTTTCATTTTTTTTTTCTTTTTGTTGCCATGGCAACCAGAGTTCTACATGGATCAAGTTTATTTTAGCAACTTTTGTGAAGGTTGACCCAAGGATCATCCCTGCCAAGTTTAATCAAATTCTGTCCAGTGGTGTCAGAGGAGATGTTGTTTAAAGGTTTCTCTATATACATATAAGGCAAATAAGCCCCGCCCCTGGCGGCCATGTTTTTTTACGGATTGGAATAATTTTAGCAACTTTGGTAGAGGTTGACCCAAGGAACATCTGTACCAAATTATTTTGAAATCTGGCCAGTAGTTTTGAAGAAGATGATTTTTAAAGTTTTTAAATTATTTTTCTTTTTGTAGCCATGGCAACCAGAGTTCTTCATGGATCAACTTTATTTTAGCAACTTTTGTAGAGCCTCACCCAAGGAACATTCCTGCCAAGTTTCATTAAATTCTGTCCAGTGGTTTCAGAGGAGATGTCGTTTAAAGAAAATTGTTGACGACGCACGACGCACGTCGCACGACGACGGACGACGGACGAAGAGTGATCCTAAAAGCTCACTTGAGCACAAAGTGCTCAGGTGAGCTAAAAATGATATACCTTGATAGTCTAATACTCCTAAATAGGTTTATGAAGTCTAAAATTAAATCCATGCCTAGTTACTGAGACATAAGCATAATAACACCGTGCATGCAAAACTTTGAAAAGGGCCATAATTTGTATAAATCCAGTCCAAAAGTTATCCTCCTTGGTTTTCTGATGCCCCTGAACACACTCCTAAACTTTCTAGTCAATAATATAAACAATTTCTGAGATATAAGCTGGATAGTAGCTTGCATGCAAAACTTTAACCAAAATACCTAAGTCAAAAAGTGGCCCTAATCTGCATAATATTCAGCCAAAAACTAACTTCGAATAACGAAGATGATAGCTGAGATAAGAGCCCAACCCATCCACTTTTTTTTTCATTTAGTTTACAACATGTACTGTAAAATCATTTATTTTCGATGACATCATATTTCATTGATTATGTGCCCAAGGGAATTCTGTAGGTGCATTTGTGGATCTATGTTCTAGAAAACATGGAGTCTATATAAGACACTTGGGGATTAATATTCGAGGATTAAACGCTCCACAAATCATCTCATTGAAATGCTATTATGATGATTGTGACTGAAAACAACAATTGATAATAAATATTCCTTTCATAGCTTTAATCTTTTTTGGGCATACATTCACATCAACATTTTGGATGGACTAAATATAAACACCTACATTTCATTAATAATACAAACATAATCATATATATAAGATATTTCTGAATTTTAATAGATATGCACTAATTTCATTTTAAAACACATCATAATTGAAATCACCTTACAGTTTTGTGCCAAATTATGATTTCAGTTGTTTTCAAAATGGCATCAATGATTAATGTTTTGTTGGCGACTCCAAGTAGAAAGAAATCTATCAGCACTGGCAAAAAGATCAGTTCAAATGAGGCCATGTGGTGTTTTATATAGAAAAAAAAAAGGGGGGTGCAAGAAACAAAAGGGAGGGATATGGACCATAAGAAAAAGAAGGGAAGGATAATGGACCATAAGAAAAAGAAGGGAAGGATATGGACAATAAGAACAAGAGGACAGGTTATGGACCATACAGAAACAAGAAGGGAAGGTTTATGGACCATACAGAAACAAGAAGGGAAGGGATAATGGACCATATAGAAACAAGAAGGGACAGGATATGGACCATATAGAAACAAGAAGGGAAGGGATAGGGACCATATAGAAACAAGAAGGGAAGGTTTATGGACCATATAGAAACAAGAAGGGAAGGATATGGACCATACAGAAACAAGAAGGGAAGGGATATAGACCATACAGAAACAAGAAGGGAAGGTTTATGGACCATACAGAAACAAGAAGGGAAGGGACATGGACCATACAGAAACAAGAAGGGAAGGGATATGGACCATACAGAAACAAGAAGGGAAGGGACATGGACCATACAGAAACAAGAAGGGAAGGGACATGGACCATACAGAAACAAGAAGGGAAGGGACATGGACCATACAGAAACAAGAAGGGAAGGGATATGGACCATATAGAAACAAGAAGGGACTGGATATGGACCATATAGAAATAAGAAGGGACTGGATTTGTACCATATAGAAACAAGAAGGGAAGGGAAGGGATATGGACCATATAGAAACAAGAAGGGATGGGATATAGACCATATAGAAACAAGATGGGACAAGATATGGACCATATAGAAACAAGAAGGGAAGGGATATGGACCATATAGAAACAAGAAGAGACAGGATATGGACAATATAGAAACAAGAAGGGACGGGATATGGACCATACAGAAACAAGAAGGGAAGGGATATAGACCATACAGAAACAAGAAGGGACGGGATATGGACCATATAGAAACAAGAAGGGACTGGATTGGGACCACAGAAGTTTTACAAGTAATGCCAGGTATTTGAATAAGGGGCTGTAGAGTATCTGAGGTTCAACTTTACTCACAATGTTAAAATTAACTCAATTTATTCAACATTTCGTAAAGAGAGAATTTGTCAAAGTTCAAAGGCCATTTAATGCACCCAAAATGAAGACCATGATGATAATATGAAGATTTGTTGAAACTCTCAGTAATAGACATATCAATAGACTGACAGACAAACAATTTAACCAGCATCATGACATGATACAACTGTTTGGTTTAAATGAAAACCTAACCAGCCTGCAAGCAACTTTTTACACGTCAGTTCTTTGAGACAGCAAGACACAGAGTCAAATCAGATCATTGCCGGTGCTATTGGCTGTGCAGTTAGAGTATCCAACCCGTAATCTGGAGGTCATGGGTTTGATTCATGACTATGAAGTTAAGGGTTAAACACCTACGACATGGAAAGCCCTTACTTTTGGCCATTTACCTTACAGATTTAACTGCCACCTTTTTTCTGATCAAGGAAGTATATTTTGAGACATACCAAAATTATCCCTTTTTTTATTTTTAGAAACCAGAAATGGCTCCCTTTACTGTACAGAAATGTGTTCATTGTTGAGACTTGCGCATGGCATCAACGTGTTTATAGGAACTTACCCACTAATGACATTCTAAACAACCTTAAAGGAGAAACTAATTAATTACAACACTGAAACTTTGAAACAAGAAGTCTATATACAAAAGAAAATGAATCAAATGCTAAGTCTTTGTGATCCTACAAAAGCTACGACTGAAGATATATAACCTGATCCTGATGGGCACCGTTGTTTATTTCTGTATCTAAACGATACAGAGCCTCTGAACATCTAATTAATTGTCACTACTATAGTACTCAAGAGTCATATAACACAAATAACAATTTTATGAATGTGCCATTCTTAGAAGGAAATATATAAGCTGATAAAAATATGGGTGTTACCCACATTGAGATTTTTATTAACAGCCAAATATGGTGACAAACTGATAGAAAAAGGACATAGCTATCTTAGTTAAATTTCTAACAGCTTAATTGAGAATAACAAAACTCTGTAGGAAAATGCATAAAAGTTGGCTGAAATGATTAGGTACCGGTATGCATTATACAAAATAAGTCCACATGTAACATAGGGAAATTATAAGCATTCGTCTTTGTAAGAGCATAACATGAAAACCTGAGTTCAGATAATACTACGAATGATAACACGGACACATTTCTACAGTGATACAATTAACTCCTTTACTCTGGGTGAGTGGGAAGATTTCATCACAATAAAACTGCAGGCCATGTTACTGACACAAAAGTAGAAAGTTCAAATCTACAGTGCGTTTTAACTATATTTTGCCATCTTTTCAACAGTTTTACATCTTTTGTTCCATATGCAATAATTACCACCATTTTCCCCTGAACCTCCCAGCCACAACCATCCCCTCTCTATAATATCTCTATGCCACTTACAACATTCCTGCGTGAGCTATTCATTACTCAGTGCTAATTTGGCAGAAGTTTCACAAATTGAGAAGTCAAAGTGTTGAAATTTGGTTAGCTGAATTTTAAATGGACAAAATAAGCAAAACAATATATTTTAAACAGTTTTACAGATACAATTTAGAGGCTTAGCTTCCACACAGTCATAAAACCTAAGTATAACAAGAACATTTTGCAATTAAATATGAAATATGGCAGTTTAAATATATTTTTTTCTGTAGAATATCCATTGGCATTTCTTGCAAAATTTCAAGGGTTACAATTTCCAAAATTGCAAAACATACAAGTTTAACGTCCAATTACTGATGCAGTGCCCTGGTGAAGGTTGTAGCCTTGACCTTGACATCAAATCTTGACCTTCACATTATGTTTGTACTATCCATCAATGCATTAGACAAACTGTTTTATTTCAATGGCAACTACATGAACTTTATCATAGGCTAGCTGAATATGAAAACAACAATACTACAACTTGTGAGTGACTGAGGTTTCGTTCCAGCAATATTCAACATAGGGGAGACTTGACTGATTCTGACGTCTGGCCAAGACCTTTGCTGTAAATGTCAGGTCACATCTCGGCTATCCCTCATTATTCTGACACTGGTGACAGGTTAGAGAGCATTATGGTGTCTTAATGATGAACAGTCATGATAAATAAGAAAAGGTTTCACTATTATGATGATGGCAAAAAGAAAACAAAAATGTGGAGAAAAAAACACACACAAAAAAACATGTGTTTTATCCTCTTCTGAGCCTAACCAATCTGGACTCAAACCAAGGGGGTCAGATGCAAAATAAAAGAGCTTCCTTATTAAAGTAAGTATTGCACAATGACAAATAGACAGGACAAAAAATATGTCCTGAGATCTATGGACAAAGAATGATGTAATGATGTAGGTGATGATGGGAGGGAGAAGGTAAAGATTAACACTGAGGATGAAGAACTGACAGCAGTAAAGAGGGAAGCTAGAAGTGCTGTGAGACTGTACTAGCCAGGGACCCAACACTGACAGACACACTGGACCTGATGGAAGGCCAGAGACACCAAACCAATTTTCATGTCTACCTGTATCCACACCCCCTCCCTCCTTTACTTAGGATGACTAAGTAAGTGATGCAGCCAGTGAAGCAGTACATCCTGATACCTATCTATTTCATGCAGCTACTTCCGTATCCCCACACCCACCCCTATACCCACATTCCGTAGGTAACTACAACTGCTACTGCAGACCTCTTAACACTTCCCTGGGATGAATTACAATGCATCCCATGCATCAATAATCATAAATGTCACTTTCACTGTTTTATTTGGTTGTTTCTAAATAAACCCATAAACATATCATGCTGGAAATATCAATTTTATAGGTTATTAAAACATCAGATGAACAAAGGGAGAAAACTGCTCATCTTCAGTTGCATTATTTCCCTTTGATAAAACTCCCCCACCCCTTCATGTAAAATATATTTCAATAAGGAACCCAGAATGAGGATGAAGGTAGAGTAATATCACACCATGAGGCTGTCATACCTCCATCTGTGCCAGACTAATGTCTGCCTTATTTCAATAGACAAACTGTCAGTATAATTTCATTTTATCACTATACCCCTCAGATCTATTTAAGAAGATTTCCACCTTGGCAAAGTGTTATGGTCAGACCACATAACCAGGTGGGAGTGGGTTTGATCCCTGACTGCAAAATAAAAGTTATTATATATAAACATAGTAGTGGTATATACCTACCTTGTGCTTGGCGCTCAGTAGTGTTGTACTAATTTGTCAACAAATTGTTGAGAAAGACAGCGCTGACAAGGATTTAAAATTCTTTTCATCAACAAATAAGACATTTAATGATTTTAGACAGAGTGGGGTGTTTAGTCGATGACAAGCTAACTGTAAGCTTATTTCAGATTGGGTTGTTTGATGCCATCTGTCACTGCCCTTTTGGTCTACATTGCTACTTGCAACTTATGCAAATTATCAACTGTACTAATAAATGAAAAAGACATATAAACTTTATTGTTGTGGCTTACTATTTATCATAAGTTACAGAAGTTTTGAATTCTTAGTAGTCTGTGTATGAAATAACAGTTTCTGATTTTTCTATTGTGCAGCTGGACATCATTGTCCTTCAACCAGCCAACCCATGTGAGAAAAAAAGATTGATGATTTGATCTTGTGTAGTAAGTTTCATCAACACCCTCTCAAATTTTTAAAAAAATTGGTTGTGTCAAGCACTAAAAAAAAAAAAAAAAAAAAGGAGTATTAACTAAAATCTGACACAATTCAAAAATTATAGGGAAGTTCCATCTCTGGTCTCCAGCAAATAAAAAAGAATGTTATAAGTTCGAGATTTTTTTTTTTTTTTTTTTTTACATGAAATGAAAGGTTAAAAAAAAAGGGAAATATTTTTTAAATTTGGAAAGGTTAAAAAAACTTTAGGGTTGGTCATTAAAAAGTAGGGTCGGTCGAGCAACCAGAAATTGAACTTTTTTCTTTTTTAGCTTGGGCTGTAACCCCCCCAAAAAAAGACTTAGACCCAAGTTTTCATGTAAAATGAACTTTGTTTTAACTACAAAAAAAGACTCTCAAATTCTCCACATTTCTCCTGCATTTCTTTTAAGTGCAAATAATATGGTAATCCAACATGTGTTATATTTATAAACAGCAATAATGGCTAGACACAATATTACAGATTATATCTTAATATATTTATCATCATAATAAAATTGTTATCCATAAAATTAACCCTATCAATGATCAGCAGCTGACTGATATCTCTCCATGCTCAACGATGTCTATATTGTGTTTATTTTATCACTGAATCAGATAAAAAAAAAATATGACAGTTTATGATTCTGTTGCGCTACAATGTCTATATGACAAAACTTAGCTAATCTGAAAGGAATATATCATAAAATATGTATAGTAGGATAAGTTTTAAATAAAAACTGATGTAGAATTTTAAGATTAATAGATTGAATTTAATACATCAAATTTTAAACCTATGTTAAGGACAATATGCAGTATATGTATGAAAACCAATTTGTTGAAACTTTACAGTGAGAATATTTTAGGATGTTACCTGCAAGTTTGATGCTGTTGTGATATCTGAAGAGTCCATCAGAGTCAACTTCTATCATCACCACCATAACCTGTTCTATCAATGCCTGTATTTAATTGTTCCTGTTAATTTCACTTATCGCAGTTATAATCTGTATAATCTTCCCTTCGTGTTCACCGATCTCGTATAACTTTATCCCCTACAGTTCATAAGGACCCAGTACTGTGAGATAAGACAGCACTGTATATGGTAATCTCCCTAATGAAGCTGACACATGACCATTCCCTTATCACCTATCATTTTAATGTCTACAGCACTGGAAGTTTGCAAAACACTCTTATATTTTCCAAAGAGGTAAAGCTGTTAGCTATGAAATTTGTACAACTGTGGCATCACCTCAACAGGTAAATCTCTGGCCCTATAGTGTCCCGGAGGTCATTGAAGCATGTCAAAGGTCAGAAAGGTCAAGACATTAACAGGTAGTCAATCCACCCTATTTGATTTGTTGGTCACTGTGTCCAGGCACGCCACTGTCCTCTGTCCCAAGTTTGGACCTTCCTACTAGACCTTGCTGGCCAATCATTACATCGTAAATATTGCGTTACCTGTCGTTCAGAGTCCTTTACAATGTCACGCTTAAATGCTCGTAAATCTGCTGAACAGTTGAACATCCTCAACTGACCGCCCTTTTGTTGACCAAACAAATAGGAAATCATTATGTCCCTACCCCACAATGACTCAAACTTAATTGAAAGTACAATGGAAAGTTAAAATTATCTCAAACGCTGCAAATGATGTTTGTCTAGTTCAAATATTTTTCTTCCATTTAATTAATTTGACAAAATGCAATGTTTTCATGCAAAAATGCTCGTAACATTTTATGACATGTTTCTTTCAAACTTTTGCACATATCTTGCAAACATTGCAAGAACATGTTTACAGAAAAAGTGAATAAATATTTGAATTAGTAAACACATGCTTTCTTAAAATATAATGAAAACAAAGATATAATGCATAATGTAAACAAGAGCTGCCCCAAGACAATGTGCTCCACTTTGTGAGTGCTGGATAGTATAATATCTTAGTGAAGCATAAAAAAAGCTGTTCGGGGACAGCACACTTGACTATTCAAAATGCTTGTGGTAAATCTTGCCCTTCATATATTCAGTATATAATAATAGCCAAAAATGATATACAGTAATATCCACTTATAACGATATTCACCGGACTGATTTTAATATCCTTATATCTGAATATTGTTATATGCAATATTGCTCAATACAAAGATACTGTTCGAGCACTATTTCTATCTGAAAACATGGTCTCTATGCAAACCATAAATATATACTCTAGACTATTGACGGGCATATAAAGGAGAGTATTTATCTAAGACATACCTTTCTACTTTTAATCGTAACCCCTCCATTCATTTGATGAATCAATTTACAACAGTTCATCTGTATTTCCACGTGATATAAAATTTCATATCAAAATAGTTACTGTGCGGAACACAGTGCAAAATGGAACCAGAAATGGTATAAAAGGGTAAGGAATATTTTTACTTATGTTTATAGTAGTCCGCCATCTTCATTTTCTTTTTTCTTTTTTTTCCCTGAAAGCTAATATCTCTACTAAACTGTTCAAGGGAACTGATATGATGTAACATTTTATTGCAAATGTCTGTGTTTGACTAATTACAAAATGTTTGTATTTTTAGCCTATCAGTATCAGTGACTAAACATGGTGTGAAGGAAACCCAGAACACAATAAAATTATCAAACTGTAAGTCTCACCGAGTAACAAATGAATATGACCAATTGAGCTTGCACAAATAAATACACAGGCCATAGTTACACTTATCTGGACAGACACTATTTTTCACACCTGTCATGGTCATGTTTTTGCATATTCAGGAGCATCAGACTATCAACGTACAGTAAACTCCACTTGTAACAATATCACTTATAATGATATATCGCTTGTAACAATATAGATCCAACAGTTCCGGCAGACACCCTATGTAATTCAATGTGGTCAGCTCCGCTTGTTATGATATCGCTTGATATTTTGGATATAGCAATGCTACTATCTGGACCCCAGTGGTCATTGTGACTGCATGTAATGATATTTTGTCACCTACAGTAGACTTTAACCAAATTTTCTATTGCATGCAAAACTTAACCAAAAAGTCAAAAAGTGGCCATAATCTGCATTATATTCAGTCAAAAATTATTTGTCTCTATAGTATGATACCACTGAACATATTAAAGAAGGTTTCAAATCAAATCAAAGCAATCCTATGCCTGGTTACTACTGAGATATAAGCCTATGCCTGGTTACTATTGAGATATAAAATGATGAAAATTACTTGCATGCAATATTTTAACCAAAATTTTTAAGTTAGAAAAGGACCATAATTTGCATTAAATACATTCAAAAGTTATCTATCTTGATTCCCTGATGCCTCTTAACATATTCATAAATTTCAAGTAAATACCATGAATGGTTATTGAGATATAAACTGGATTGTAGATTGCATGCTAAACTTTAAATTTTCTATTGCATGTAAAACTTTAACCAAATTTTCTGAGTTAAATAAGGGCCATAATTTGTATTAGATTCAGTCAAGAGTTATTTACCCTGGTTGTCTGATGCCTTTGAACATATCCATTAACTTTTAAGTCAACACTATGAATGGTTATTGAGATATAAGCTTGAAAGTAAGTTGCATGAAAAACTTTAACCAAAAGGCTGCAACGCAAATGCCTATGCTGACACTATTACACTGACACAAGGGTGACTGCAATAACTCCCATATTCTTTGAATAGTAGAGCAAAAAAAATGTCACATAAGGTATTGAGCCAGACACATGTGGGTAGTTTAAATCCCCTAGATTTTGTACTGACTGAGATGAGAATTTGCATGAAAAACACTAACCTAAAATATTGTATGTTTCAAGAGAATCAGACATTTTTTTTATATGAACAGTAAAGAAAAAGTAGAAAAGGGACATATCTGTGCAAAAACAAACTCAAGAATTACATGCCCCTTTGAAATATTTTTAAATATGAAAGTATTCCAACTTTGAAGTGAATATATTTGACAGTTTTTGAGAAACTGACCTTAATCAATACAAAAAATTATAAACTGAAAAGGGGGAATAACTGTGTCAAAATAAATTTCACAGTTACTTGCCCTTTTAAAATGGGTTCCCCTTCTCACAGTGAAAAGGTGTTTCAAGTTTGAAGTGAATAAGTTTCCCAATTTACAAAAACTGGACCTTAATGAAAAACTTAACCCAGAAAATTTGGAAAATTTGAAATTGGAAAAGGGATAACTGTGCCAAAATGAATTTTTAGGTTTCCTGCCCTTTTCGAATGGTTACCCTTATAGATAATTAAACAGTTTTTGTTGTTTGAAGTGGATATGTTTGATTGTTTAAAGGAAAAAAACTTAACCAGTACAGAAAAAGGACCATTACTGTGCCATGATGTTATGATTTAACTGCTCTTTTGAAATTTGTTCCTATTTTAATTTACTATGATACTCTGACATGTGCTTTGGTGCCTTGGCATGTACTTACGTACTCTGGCATGCACTATGGAACCTTGGCATGTACTATGATGCCTTGGCAAGTACTTAGTACTCTGGCATGCACTATGGTGTCCTGAATGTGCTTTTGGTGTTCTGGCATGTACTTTGGTATTCTGGCATGTAGGCATGTACTATGGTTACCTGGCATGTGCTTGGTGTTCTGACATGTACCATGGTTTCCTGGCATGTATTTATGTGCCTTGCCATGACCTGGCATATACTTTGGTGTTCTGGCATGCACTATGGTGTCCTGGCATGGACTGATGTGCTTTGGTATGTACTATACTTCCTGACATATACTATGGTGCCCTGGCATGTACCTTGATGCCCTGACTTTGGTGACCTTGACCTTGAAGCAAATGCCTTTTTCTTTTTTCAATACAGGATCATTATTGCCAAGTAACATAACCATATATACTACTCAAAGTTTGCTAAGCACCACCCGCTATTTTCCCATAGAGTCACATGAAAACACATGCTGAATGTAATGCTATGTACCTGAAAGGAAAGCCTTAGCTGACAATCAATTTTACGCATAGTTTTTGTCAAAATGATAGAAAAAATATTCAAAAATGAGTTACAACAATTTAGCCAATTCCTGTTATTATTTGCAAAATTCACAAAAGTGTGTTTTTTTTGTAAGAAATGGCATTTTATAAATGGAAGTTAAATCTTGTGATCAATACAGAAAAAAATGACCATGAACAGGCCAACATCGTCACAAATATCCTTAAAAGTATTCCATTTAGAAAACAGAAATATTTGAAGATCAAAGTTCTGAATTTAGCTGATGTTTTGTCCTAGGGATCACTTGTGCAACATAATTTAGAAACATAACTATCATATACACTGGCAGATTAGATGCACTATTTTTCCAGATAATTCAAGTTTATAGAGGGGTTAATAAATAATTAAAGCCATTAATATGATAATATATATATACCGGTAAATCTCCAGAAACAGATATTCTGAAAGCCAGTATTATGATAATATATATATCCGGTATAAGATCTCCGAAACAGATATTCTGAAAGCCAGTTAATATGATAATATATATATACCGGTATAAGATCTCCGGAAACAGATATTCTGAAAGCCAGTTAATATGATAATATATATATACCAGTATAAGATCTCCAGAAACAGATATTCTGAAAGCCAGTTAATATGATAATATATATATACCGGTATAAGATCTCCGGAAACAGATATTCTGAAAGCCAATTAATATGATAATATATATATACCGGAATAAGATCTCCAGAAACAGATATACTGAAAGCCAGTAAATATGATAATATATATATATACCAGTATAAGATCTCTGGAAACAGATATTCTGAAAGCCAATTAATATGATAATATATATACCGGAATAAGATCTCCGGAAACAGATATACTGAAAGCCAATTAATATGATAATATATATATACCGGAATAAGATCTCCGGAAACAGATATACTGAAAGCCAATTAATATGATAATATGCTATACAGCTTACACAGAACCGTAATAAACAATACCAGGTTACTGCTTTTGTTCTTATTACAGTTGAATCCTGGTTATTCAAAATCCTAGGGATCGGCGTTTTATTTCGAATCAGGCATGTATTCGAATAACCCAAATCATGTCGATCGTTGGAACAAAAGCCCATCACACCCACTTTTTTCATGCAGTGAATGTAATTTATTATGTACACTTTTTAAAATCTGTTATGATTAAGTAATGTAAATGAAAACAACTATAGATAATTAGCTTTTATTTTACAACTTCAATGCATACTCAATAACAAAGATACATACATATATACATACATGTACATTTATCAAGTCTGACTAAATCACAAGCGACAACATGTGCCCTATATCAACGCCGTCTTGAAAAAAACAATGGATAATTAATATTTAATTTACCAACATTCATCTTTTTTCTGCATATATGCTTACTTCAATACATTTATCATGTCTGACTATATAACCACAAAAAACTACATGTATCAACGTTATGTCAACGTTGTCTCAAAAAACGATGTAATCATGGTCTGCTTGTTACGTTTGTTTAAATTTTCCTTTACCAGCGTATCCGAAATACTACAATCGTCACCTTTATGATTGAAATGGACAAACATCAAATCAATTAATAACTTATGCAAACTGTAAGCGGACGTCTCTATCCATTCCAGTAACTTATTGACGTTCGCGCCTTTCCATTGTTTGTTTTCAAAATGTCGCCGGTAATTAATGCTCGTAAGCGACTTCGGATAAGGAGGTGCGAAAATCATACAAATTGATTGGCATGGGCCAAAAAATCTTTTTAGATAAGGCCAGGTATTTGAATGGCACAAATTTGAATAACTCAGATATTTTTATATAGAAATAAGGAGAGTGATCGGGACCAACAAAGTATTTCGAATGACGCCGGGTATTTGAATGAGAGGTAGTGGAGTAACCGGGGTTCGACTGTAGCTATCTTACTGGTTAATCTTAAGATAAAAAAGTGAAACAACTTGATATAAGCCCTTTTTGATACATGGGACCACATGATGTACTGGAGAAATTTGATGGCAATTGTTACATAATGTCTGTTAGATGGGAGAATGATGACAGGTGACATTGGTTCCCTGTCTGTTATTTAGAATGTGGGAAAACAGTTGAGTAATGCCATGTTGTGAAAATGTGTCACCTTTACCCTACCTTTCCTTGATGTAACAGTCTACCAGTTACTGTGAAATCATTTAATTTCGTGGGGATGAAATTTCGTGGATTCAGTGAAAAAAACATGTTCGTGGGGACAAGAATTCGTGGATTCGTTCGTTAGAAAAAAAATATTTGTTTTTATTTATTTATTTCAACGTTATCTGGATGTTGATTTGAAGACCTTTACAAAATTTAAGTTGAAAAGAATGCAGCCTAATATTAATCATAATATGTTAATGACATGACATTTAGTATATGTTAAGATCTGTTTTCAGAACTTACTTTTAGGGAGCGTTAATCAGACCAAAGTAAGTGTAAATAAATCTAAGCTTGTGGCCATATAATTTTCGTAATATTTCGGCCATCTATTGCTTATGATAAAAACCGAGGTCACCACAGTTATGACACAGCATGATATCCCGAACCCACTCGTCATCAACTGGGGCTAGACAGGATGTCCTGTCGTGCCTGGGGGCAAGTGGACAATGGGGACACAGCAGGTGTCAAATCAGTCGTCTTGATGACAATGACAAATCACTGTGCTATATTGGCCATAATACAGGGTGGATCTCTCCTACCCATGCAGCTTATCTACGCAGGAACTTGAAGACACTCGTGTACTCAAAAAAAATTATGACACAATTTGTAATGAAGCAAAACTTCACAAATGAAAGGATAAAACGAGTAATATATATACATGTACATATACCATGTATATATTATAAAACTATGTACCTTTAAACATGACTAGTACAGCGACCGCAGTTTAAACAAAAGTGGGTGGAGTACTGTAAATTTATGGTGGAAACCAACTCAAAATTAGTTGCACTTGTACATTAAACACAAAAAATAACACAACTAACATTATGAAGTTTTCTTTGGCGATTTGTTTATTTGCTTTTTAATACATTATATTCCAGAACATAAACTTTATATATATATTATTGAACTCAATTTACACGAGTCTGTTGGGGTATGGGAGAAGGTCGTCATTATCGGCGAGCTGTTTGACATGATAAATGAAAACTTTTCGTGGGGACATAAATTCGTGGATAGCGGCGTCCACGAAATCAACGAAAATTAATCCCCCACGAAATATTATGATTTTACAGTATCTTATGCCTATAAATAAAATCACCGTATTATTAGCCACTGTAATGGACAAACAGATTTCAGTCTGTCAAAATGTCTGATGGCATTTTGTCTTATACAATGTGATAATTGATTTTTTTCCCAAATAAGTCACCCTGAAGATTAAGGAGCACTTTACATGTTGCTGCGCTTAATCTGCCCTTGTGTATACAGAAAAAAAATTACAGCCTGGACAGGAATGCTTGCACAAATTTTGAACTCAACTAAACTGCTATGACTCTAAGACCTTGAAACTAGAAATTTGGATCTTTATCATAACAGATTTGTGCTAAGTCATGTATAGGAACAGAATACTATTTACGGACACAACACTCTTTACTTACAGGAACAACTATTTACTGGGACAACACTACTATTTATGGAAAAACACATACAATTTACAGGGACAACACATTATTCACAGGAGCAACACATGCTATTTATAATTTTGCTGCAGGAACAAAAGATTAATGCAGATCAGGTCACAGATTTTTGGCAATAATCACAAAGTATCCTTCTCACTTTAACAAGATCAAAACTTTATTCTTATATACTTGCATAAACCTCAGGCTTTCTTGTGGGTGGAAAAAGACTCGGACAGACTTATGTGTATCATTTCAGGAATAAAGGGCACCCAGGGTAGATCAACCAACCTACCATGAGTCAGCGGGATGGTTTTCTTACATGAAAAACACATGCCAAGACCAGGATTTGGACCAAAGGTAGGAAACTGAGTGATAAACTTGTGCCGAATTTTTGAGATACTTGATAACTACAGCCTTGTACAGAATGTTTGAAATACTTGATAACTAAAGTCTGTGCAGAATTTTGAAATACTTGATAACTACAACATTGTGCAAAATGTATGAGATAGATATGAAATTTTGAAGAAATTTAATGACCATTTTCTGGAAGAGACTGCTAATAACAAAATAAACTCAGTCAGGTCAATAAAGAAGAGTTTAGGTCTTTAAAATAAAAAAAAATCTTTGTAATATTTCTTGAAACACAATCCTGAGCATCTAATGATTTTCTCTCTCTCTCTTTTCTCTTTCCAGCCATCTACCTGACCAATTTTCTTAAGTTATTAAACACCTGCACAATGAACAAAAGGAACCTTTCATGCCATACCTGAAGGTCAATGAATGATTATTGATTACTCATTACCTCGCTTAGCACAGTAATTGCACAAATAGAGACTGTAGACTCTTAACACTAACAAAACATTTCCGTGCCAAATTCAGTCAATAGTTTCGATTTATCCATTATGGGTTTTGCGTACTGCAAATTACGTCAATGGTGAAACTTATCAATTAAACGTTCATCCATGCATGTAGGTTGGGCATTAGAAAATGGACAGGTTGACCTAGAAACAATATCAGAATAGTACAAAAATATCAATCAAGTGGTGCACTTCACATCTAGAGTGATCTTTGCTGACAACTAGTTTTAAGATGGACTATGACCCTATCGCTTGGAAAAAGGCTTTTACTTAGACATCTGGCTATTTTTAGTTAAAATATAAGAATATTACTGAATTAATCTTAATGACTTTACCACATATCCAAATTTATGTATGAAAACAAGGAGAAGAATTCAAGGAGGGTCCTTAATTGCCTTATGGTATCCAACATGACCACAGATTTGAAGATTGTTGGTTCAGAGCCTGCTGAGTGCAATACCACCTACATTTGCAATTGTTCAAACATTAAATGAATTTTTTAAAGGCATTCAGGTAATGCCAGCATACAGCATCATGACTTGTCACAACCTACAATGTCTCCCAACTTAATGTTTTTCAGTCTTGGAGAGAAGAAATAGTCTCATGGGCTAGTCTTGGGAATATGGTGCATGTGCAAGAACTCGAACCCGTTCCTCCTTCAAAACAGAGGTCGCAACAGCAGAACTGTGTACCTTTACATTGTGGTCATGCAGTAGGGATAGATTCTCAAACCCTATGTGTGGGCATTGATTAAAACATTGTTGTTTTTAAGTTTCTGCAACACTTTCTCTTTACAAAATAATCCAGTTACAGATTTTCTAGTTTGTACAATCAGTTCGTAACTGGATCACCAAGTTATCAAAGAAAAAAAATACTGTTTTTGTTTCTCTTATTAATCTTTTGGCAACCTTGTTAGGGGCTGCAACATTTTTTGGTAGTCCATATTTTGTTGCTAATTTTCCTAAGAGTACTCTTTTCTTACCTCCAGTTATAATGTAAGAAAGCCACTTTCTATGATACTGTGGAAACATTTAAAGCAATTTTCTGGCTATTTCAAATCATGTCCATTTGCTATAAAGCATCTCATTTTTCAGTTATATTTTGATATGTGAAATTGTCGCTTAAATTAATAACCAACAATACTAGCTATATATCTGATGAGCTGTTAGTCTTGAATCATTACATACATTTTCAACAGTATTGTTAGAAATGGCACTTAGTATGTCCTGGTGTCTCATTAATGTAGTCACAGCATATTTAAAACTTCTTAACCCATCTCTGACAGTGGCCTATGACACTTTGTTCTACCAATTAACATTGTACCTCAAAAATCTCCTTTGCAGAGCTGGCATTGAGTCTTTATAGAAGCTGTCTTTACAATTTTATTGTGGACCATTTTTAGTTGTGTTTGACATCTACAACACAGGTATACTGGAATTCAGTAAAAGTGTTGAAAAATCAATTTTGTGTCAAAATTAAGGTATAAAAATAATAATTGTTGTCAGGATATCATTTGGTATTATTAATACATGTATTAGCTACCCCATTCTATAGGATAGAAATCAATTCAGACAAATTTATTGGACAAAGTTCTTATATCAACATACAATTTCCATTGCAGAACATCTCACACAGACCTCTACCACAGTGAGTTGAAAAATAGCTGAATTACTGTTAAATCACAGTAACCAATAACATGACTTTTGGTACACACCATGGTCACATGGTACTCAGTGTGGCAGTGACTGATACAGAGTCCATACACTGTGCCAGAGTTTGAGCAACATACATACAACATACATTTATTTGGCTTCTCTAGTGCGTGGGAGTAGAGTTGGGGAATATACACAAATAAGAAATTAATTCCCAGTATGACGTGGAACCCATTCTCCAAATTTAAAGTAAATAAGGAAGAGCGCTACAGTATAACGCCCGCTATATCACGGACTGCTATTTCGCGTTGACCAATGTATCGTGGTCGATCCATGGACCCCTAAAATATTTGGTGTTATTTGCATAGGCTTACAGCGAAACTAATCTATCTCCTTCTTTATCTATATGCATTTTAAAGAGTTTCGCAGTCAGTATATAACATGCTAGTGCATAGACATGCGGAAGTGATAGCAATTAAACACCCCAGGTGGTAAGCTATTGTGTTTGGGGGCAGTTGATGATTACGCAATCAAGTGTTAATGATCGGCAACAATGCAGGTTTGTCGGTATAATTATCCAACCACAGTAATCAGCATTTAATTGGTATGGACATTCAATACCAAGCAGATACTCGATAAAATACACAAACATTGTCTAAAATCAACTTCATAAACCTTAGTAATGGTATTTTTGTTTATTATGCTATCATGCATAACTTTACCAAGGATTAAAAAGTCCCGGAAAATAGCCAATCTTTTTCACTGGAAGTAAACACTAAATGATAATTAGATCAGCGTTACCTGTAATTTGTTTCATTTAAACATTAACAAGGCTCCTCATATCAATACATCATAATAAGTACACCTCAGCTTAATTTCAAATAGCGATAAATTGTAGTGGAATGGCAATTTTCACCCTTTTTTAAAACAATGGTTATTTTTATAATAGATTTCTTAAGATTAACCATAACCACTTCACATCGACATACCGTACACACTTCTCTCTGCATCTGAATCCTCGGCAATTACAGTACAAAAAAAAAACAAAAAAAAACAACAACAGAATCAATGATTCTTGAATTATTCAAAATGACTAAACTCTATAAAATAATGTGTATTGCTTAATATTAGGGATTTTTTAAGAATTTACGACTATCACAAAGACACATATGGTATTCTCAAACCTACTATGTGATCCAATAGAATGTGGTATTTGGGCTTAGACCCCAAGAACCGCGTTGTACTGTATACTCAAATGACTATGGTGTAAATATATTTCAAATTATATCAAAATAATCTTTTAAGAATGTATTCTTGTTCAATTCAAATGATTCCTCTATTTATGATCAAAATATGCAGTAAACCTTTTTTTACTTTGTTTTTCTGAAGGCTGCATGTATATTGACAAAAGCATAAGATTTTTTCTTCCTCTGAGGTGAAATTCCACCTGAATGTTATGTCATTATAGTGTCAATTAATAGTCAGTAGATGAAAAATCTGACAATAACATTCCAAATCTTGATAATACATTAATTTTGCATATGGTCAAAAATTTGATTTTGCGTATCTATTCTTATTTACTTATTCTTTGCTATAACTAATAAATATACTCTATTATTTAATCTGAATCACAAAAAGGTTTGATAAGATTATTTACTCTAACTGACAATTATGACTCTTTCTTTATACTAGCTCACAATAATAAATAAGAAAAATTGTTTGCCTATAATTATTTTTTACATCCTTCAGTATTGCAGTTTGAACAGATGAGCTATGTTTCTGATAGGCCTTCAGATTTTTATGAACATATATTAAACATTATGTATATTCTCTCTCAGATTGGTGTATATATATTATGTATATTCTCTCTGAGATTGATGTATATATATTAGGTTTATTCTCTCTCAGATTGATGTATATATATTATGTATATTCTCTCTCAGATTGATGTATATATATTATATATGTTCTCTCTCAGATTGATGTATATATATTATGTATATTCTCTCTCAGTTTGATGTATATATATTATGTATATTCTCTCTCAGATTGATGTATATATATTATGTATATTCTCTCTTAGATTGATGTATATATATTATGTATATTCTCTCTCAGATTGATGTATATATATTATGTATATTCTCTCTCAGATTGATGTATATATATTATGTATATTCTCTCTCAGATTGATGTATATATATTATGTATATTCTCTCTCAGTTTGATGTATATATATTATGTATATTCTCTCTTAGATTGATGTATATATATTATGTATATTCTCTCTTAGATTGATGTATATATATTCTGTATATTCTCTCTTAGATTGATGTATATATATTATGTATATTCTCTCTCAGATTGATGTATATATATTATGTATATTCTCTCTTAGTTTGATGTATATATATTATGTATATTCTCTCTTAGATTGATGTATATATATTATGTATATTTCTCAGATTGATGTATATATATTATGTATATTCTCTCTTAGATTGATGTATATATATTATGTATATTCTCTCTTAGATTGATGTATATATATTATGTATATTCTCTCTCAGATTGATGTATATATATTATGTATATTCTCTCAGTTGATGTATATATATTATGTATATTCTCTCAGATTGATGTATATATATTATGTATATTCTCTCTAGATTGATGTATATATATTATGTATATTCTCTCTAGATTGATGTATATATATTATGTATATTCTCTCTAGTTGATGTATATATATTATGTATATTCTCTCTAGTTGATGTATATATATTATGTATATTCTCTCTCAGATTGATGTATATATATTATGTATATTCTCTCTTAGATTGATGTATATATATTAGGTTTATTCTCTCTCAGATTGATGTATATATATTATGTATATTCTCTCTCAGTTTGATGTATATATATTATGTATATTCTCTCTCAGATTGATGTATATATATTATGTATATTCTCTCTCAGTTTGATGTATATATATTATGTATATTCTCTCTTAGATTGATGTATATATATTATGTATATTCTCTCTTAGATTGATGTATATATATTATGTATATTCTCTCTCAGATTGATGTATATATATTATGTATATTCTCTCTCAGATTGATGTATATATATTATGTATATTCTCTCTTAGATTGATGTATATATATTATGTATATTTCTCAGATTGATGTATATATATTATGTATATTCTCTCTCAGATTGATGTATATATATTAGGTTTATTCTCTCTCAGTTTGATGTATATATATAATGTATATTCTCTCTCAGATTGATGTATATATATTATGTATATTCTCTCTTAGATTGATGTATATATATTAGGTTTATTCTCTCTCAGATTGATGTATATATATTATGTATATTCTCTCTCAGTTTGATGTATATATATTATGTATATTCTCTCTCAGATTGATGTATATATATTAGGTTTATTCTCTCTCAGATTGATGTATATATATTATGTATATTCTCTCTCAGATTGATGTATATATATTAGGTTTATTCTCTCTCAGATTGATGTATATATATTATGTATATTCTCTCTCAGATTGATGTATATATATTAGGTATATTCTCTCTCAGATTGATGTATATATATTATGTATATTCTCTCTCAGATTGATGTATATATATTATGTATATTCTCTCTCAGATTGATGTATATATATTATGTATATTCTCTCTCAGTTTGATGTATATATATTATGTATATTCTCTCTCAGTTTGATGTATATATATTATGTATATTCTCTCTCAGATTGATGTATATATATTATGTATATTCTCTCTCAGTTTGATGTATATATATTATGTATATTCTCTCTTAGATTGATGTATATATATTATGTATATTCTCTCTTAGATTGATGTATATATATTAGGTTTATTCTCTCTCAGATTGATGTATATATATTATGTATATTCCCTCTCAGATTGATGTATATATATTATGTATATTCTCTCTCAGATTGATGTATATATATTATGTATATTCTCTCTCAGATTGATATATATTTTGTATATTCTCTCTCAGTTTGATGTATATATATTATGTATATTCTCTCTCAGTTTGATGTATATATATTATGTATATTCTCTCTTAGATTGATGTATATATATTATGTATATTCTCTCTTAGATTGATGTATATATATTCTGTATATTCTCTCTTAGATTGATGTATATATATTATGTATATTCTCTCTCAGATTGATGTATATATATTATGTATATTCTCTCTCAGTTTGATGTATATATATTATGTATATTCTCTCTTAGATTGATGTATATATATTATGTATATTTCTCAGATTGATGTATATATATTATGTATATTCTCTCTTAGATTGATGTATATATATTATGTATATTCTCTCTCAGTTTGATGTATATATATTATGTATATTCTCTCTTAGATTGATGTATATATATTATGTATATCTCTTAGATTGATGTATATATATAATGTATATTCTCTCTTAGATTGATGTATATATATTATGTATATTCTCTCTCAGATTGATGTATATATATTATGTATATTCTCTCTTAGATTGATGTATATATTATGTATATTCTCTCTCAGATTGATGTATATATATTATGTATATTCTCTCTCAGATTGATGTATATATATTATGTATATTCTCTCTCAGTTTGATGTATATATATTATGTATATCTCTCTCAGATTAGATTGATGTATATATATTATGTATATTCTCTCTTAGATTGATGTATATATATTCTGTATATTCTCTCTTAGATTGATGTATATATATTATGTATATTCTCTCTCAGATTGATGTATATATATTATGTATATTCTCTCTTAGATTGATGTATATATATTATGTATATTCTCTCTCAGATTGATATATATTATGTATATTCTCTCTCAGATTGATGTATATATATTATGTATATTCTCTCTTAGATTGATGTATATTATGTATTATTATGTATATTCTCTCTCAGATTGATATATATTATGTATATTCTCTCTCAGATTGATGTATATATATTATGTATATTCTCTCTCAGTTTGATGTATATATATTATGTATATTCTCTCTCAGTTTGATGTATATATATTTTGTATATTCTCTCTTAGATTGATGTATATATATTATGTATATTCTCTCTCAGATTGATGTATATATATTATGTATATTCTCTCTCAGATTGATGTATATATATTATGTATATTCTCTCTCAGTTTGATGTATATATATTATGTATATTCTCTCTCAGTTTGATGTATATATATTATGTATATTCTCTCTTAGATTGATGTATATATATTATGTATGTTCTCTCTCAGATTGATATATATTATGTTTATTCTCTCTCAGATTGATGTATATATATTATATATGTTCTCTCTTAGATTGATGTATATATATTATGTATGTTCTCTCTCAGATTGATGTATATATATTCTGTATATTCTCTCTTAGATTGATGTATATATATTATGTATATTCTCTCTCAGATTGATTGATATATATTATGTATGTTCTCTCTTTGATGTATATCTTTTTTGTATGTTCCCTCTCAGACTGATATATAGTATGTATGTTCCCTCTCAGACTGATATATATTATGTATGTTCCCTCTCAGATTGATATATATTATGTATGTTCCCTCTCAGATTGATATATATTATGTATGTTCCCTCTCAGACTGATATATATTATGTATGTTCCCTCTCAGATTGATATATAGTATGTATGTTCCCTCTCAGATTGATATATATTATGTATGTTCCCCTCAGATTGATATATAGTATGTATGTTCCCTCTCAGATTGATATATATTATGTATGTTCCCTCTCAGATTGATATATATTATGTATGTTCCCTCTCAGATTGATATATATTATGTATGTTCCCTCTCAGATTGATATATATTATGTATGTTCCCTCTCAGACTGATATATATTATGTATGTTCCCTCTCAGATTGATATATATTATGTATGCTCTCTCTCAGATCTATATATGTATTATGTATGCTCTCTCTCAGATTGATATGTATATAATGCATGTTCTCCTTCAGATTGATAACATTATTTGTATCTCTAGAAATATTTACAATGAATGTACTGACACTCTCTTACAAATTTGAAATGTCATACAAATCTTTACACAGATTCCATGCATTTTAATCTGATCATTATTTCTTACACAACATTGCAGTATTCAAAAAGTCCAAAAAAGGTCTGAAATGAATGAAACAATTCACAACATCTCACACTGAATATGATCTAATACAGATGAAATGCATCAAATTGGTTAGATCTTCATTGATTGCAAAGGATTCTGATACATTATTGTAAACTGACAATGACCTAGGGACAATATCATCTCAGTTACACATCCCATGTTACCTACAGTTCCACAACCCTAAATATTCATAAAACATTTGAAACATTTTTTTTAAAGTTCGATGAAATTTTTCAACTGCTGTATTTTTCATGAAATCCTTTTTTTTCTCCAAAATACAGAAGCCTTAAAGACTATTTAAAAGATAACAAGTGTTTAAGAATATCTAAGTAGAGCTCTAAAAAAGAAAAAAAAAAAAAAAAACACTTCCATAAAAAGTTAGGTTTAACATACAAATATACATTGAAATCCCTCGTTCCTGTATACATAGTGAAATCTCTAAACCTGAGGTTTCCCTAAACTCAAAATTTTAAGATCTATAGCTCTTTACCGACCAAGATATGAAAATGTACATAATTAATGTTTCAATCGGATATACTCACAGAATGTAATTTAATACCTTAAAATTCAGCCAGCATAGATACAGACTTTGAAGATTTTGAAGAAAATCCTAAATTTGAGATGACTTTCAAGAAACTTCCATGTTTTTTTTATTTATCTGATTCAAAAGCAGGACAAAAACCACTCTAATACCAGATGTCTTGGGCTTTTGAACAAACTTTAAATATATATAAAAATCTTATTTTGCTATTTTTCATATTACTGTAGATAGACATTATTAAGTTATATATAATAGACTACAAAAAAAGAGTAATGAGAAAAAATACTTTAATGTATTTTATTATCAAGATTTAGACTGAAAAACTTCATGAACTGTTTTTTTCCAGGTGGTGTTAGAGGCCTGTGATTTTCAATTATTAGATTAAAAACAAACACAAATAAATCCTGATTTGGGTCAATATTTACATTATAAAATACTTTTTTTGAAACATTAATGGATTTATTTCTAATTCAAACACTTTTTCTTTACAAAAAAAGTTTCTGAATACACTGAACACTTTATTTGGTTACATTATTGTCTAAGATTGGTGTTCCAGGTGATGATCAATGATTAGCACACTAGCTTCTCACTAATGTAGCCTATGTTGGACTCCCATCCTGGCCAGTATGTGAGATGGTAAGTGGTTTCCATCCCTACCTTCATCAGCTCCAACAGTGGAACTTCAAACACCAGCACCTGTGCCCTTTTATAGCCCCCCACAACAACTTATCCATTCCGATCTCACAACTGGTGATACAGGGGATACCAAATATTGGGATTGACATGCCAGGGGTTCCCTTTGGACACTTACTTTTCCAATTAAAAAAGAATTTAAACAGCCACACTTGTTGTATACCTATGTAATAATCTTCATAAAACTTTCTTATTTAGTAACCCACTTTAATGAATATAACATACTGAACAATTCCAATTTTCAGACGGGACTCTTGAATTTTATAGCAGGTGTTCCTGCAGGATGCCTGGCTAAAAAGTTAGTGTCAAAGGCTGTGATACAGTTAGAACTGTAAACTAGAGGGCATTGTATTATCAATAAATCTTTAAGTTTCTCAATTTATCTTGAGTTACTTGGTTAATTACTCAGTTTTACTCTTAGGCTCATCTAGTGTTCTACTGGTCGTGCATGCTATCATATGGTAAAGAATTTACTCACTAATTACTGACCAACTATATGGTCTTATTAAACACCTCCTTACTTGTATGCTGGGACAGAACTTTCAGGCTGATCCAGTTTAAGACTGCTGCTCAGCATATTAACATAATTGAAAGAGAAAGCATAAATGTATTGTTTACTCTGCCAATAATCCATTTACATTGTTATGCAGGGAGTTCAATCCCTACTAGATTCTCCTATCTTGTATAATTAAGTTTAAGTTAAAGGTAAAGTACCTGTAACGATTCCACTAGATTTCAGACCTCATGGCCTTTCAAGGAGATAACCAAGGTTTCCTAATGTTTCATTAGGGTACCTTGGTTATCTTGGTAGATGTTAACCCTTTCCCTCATATAGACTCATTTTGACGCACTCAATAGATACCACATAAACCCTGATATGCAGAAAACCACAGTTAAACCTTACCAAATTTAATTATAAAGTCCTCATTTCCAGACCACTGAGAAGCAGCGAACAGCATAAAACCTGATCAGCCTGCGAGTTACTCGCAGGCTGATCTGGTTTTATGTTGTTCGCATAGGTCTTTTCATGTTTCCTCTATGAGGGAAAGGGTTAAGTGGTCCAAGATGTAGTAGAACCATTACAGGGACTTTTCCTTAAATGCTTGAAAGATTTAACAAGAATCCTACTTACACTAACCACACATAACTACCTTCACATAGACAGAAACACACATACATACAAACATATCCACAGATTAGCTGTCAGTGGAATAAAATATTTTACATTATTTATCGAAATGAAAAACAAAAAACCTAATTATTTCAGTATAAATGTTCAGTAACTGTTTTCATTTTATCTAGATGATTAAAAAAATCATTCATCTTTTATGAGCAATTCTCTTTTTCATTAAGACTTTTTGCAATGGAATTAAAGAAGTCTCTGTCAGTGAATTGCACGCTATTAACAACTTCAACTGAACAATGGACCCATCCCTCCAATCTCATATTTTCACATCAATATTACATGAGAGCACAATTACATTGATCTGCTAACACAAAAGTAAGATATTATGATATTTACCTGATAACTGACCGACACACCATTCTATTTTCATCCCAGAATTCCCTTCCAGTCCAGCTTTGTAGAAAACCGTTTCAATAAGCGGTCAGATTGGCTTGACTAAAAATACTGTTCCAAAAATATGCCATGGGTTTCTAAATATTGAATAGACAAGCTTGAAATAAAAGATCAAAAATATTTGTACTTCCCATGCACACGTTCATGAACTTGACACGCTTGTTCACCGTTTCTAATTCTGTCCATCAGTACAAATATAAATACACAGTAGCCAAGCACGTTAGTCTGTGAGTTTGTGTCCAAGTCCTTCACAGGTTTTGAAAGGATGATAAAAACTGATTGAACAGTTTTGAGGTGTCGATGACAAGTGAAGAAAAACTGTGTTTACCACCACAGCACATGTTAGTTCACGAGACCAAGAGTAAGCAGTGAGTTTGTATGTGAGACTATAACCGGAGGCTTGTATTGGATATATTGCTATGGTAACAATTTACAGTCCTGGTGACTGGCCATGTAGACAGGAAGAAAGGGAGGAAGGGTGTTCACACATTGCTGGCTGTTCTGATGGAGGGAAAAACCATTTAAGGTAAATCTCGATGCACTGTCAGCAGAGTTTCCTGACATGCTGACCTGACACCTGGGAAGATTGGAGACTGACTGCTTTTCAAGGGTTCTGTGGTCACTTTCAACTGGTTGTTTTATTCGTCTTTCACCACAAGTCGTAAAGTGCAGTTATGAAGGGACTGTCCTGTGTATGTATGGACACTCAGGTGTTGGAAGGATTGCTCATGATTGTTTTCAGTCATACTGTATGGTTGTTTTATTTTCATTTATTTGAATTACCAATTTGGTATATTCAAACATTTTATTTAAAACAATCATCTGATTACTGATGTTCTTAGCATAATTTAGTAAAAAACTGTTACAGGGTTCAAAATAAAGTACCATATGACACTGGATTATGTTGTAACTAAATGACATCATTGCAAAATCTAGTATTTGAGGTCCATGCTACATGGTATTTACATGAGGTGCAGAATCATGAATCTACGCTATATACTTGCTGTTTTTGTACAGTAGCCACCTCTGCTATGACAGTATTTTAATCACAAAAGTGATTCTCAGCTAATTATGAGTACAAGATTCAAGTGCACCAAGCCAAATGGTATTTCAGGACTGAGATAAAAGTGAAAGCATCTAAGTTGATCATGTTATTAGTTAGGAGCTATAAAAAAAAAAAAAAAGGTTGCTTTAGTTGAAAAACACTGTTTTTTGTCAATTCTTCTAAAAGAAAATATGGTAAAAATGGAAGTTAAAAATATATATAAAAAAAGTTTAGCCTACCTACCAACCCTATTTTTCAGAGATGTTAATGGAAACAAATAACTTTTTTTTTGGCCTTATAAAGAATTATCAAATTTTATTGTTCATTTTCCTTTGAAAAGTTTTATATTTCACTGTAGATATTTATTTATTTAATATAAGTTGTAAGAATTTGTTCAACGACAAAAAAATAAGTTTTAAGGACAGTTTACCAAAGGTAATGTTTCGGACATGTTAAGTGTAACATATTTCGGATACTCCAAATGTTTGCATATATAAGCTGTCACAATACGCTAAAAAGGTTGTTTTACCAGTAAAGGACATCTGTTTGTATTTTATAACATTTTCTTTTCAATTGTCAATTAATTTTAAATGAATTACATATGCGCAAAAGGTTTTAAACTTTGTTTGCTTGTTTAACATTAGGCAGTTCCCATAGAAACAGCTGAGTAGCTAAAAATGAACTTGCTGATTTTTTTTTTTTAACTTTGTTTTGATCAGGCAACCATAAAAGAATATTTACAAGAAAAATGAAAAAAACAAAAAAACAAAAAAAAACATCTATTGAAAAAGTTTCACTAAAAATTTAAAAAGTGCTTGAAATGGAGCTTTTTTTTCTCCCCCTCTTCAGGGTTTTGTCCATTTCTGGAAAAATGAAGTACATGAGGACGTTTAAATCATTCCTTCAGATACATTGAACTATCATGGAAAAACTGCTAAAATGTGTGTCTTCTATGTGTAGAAGTTTTACTTCTTTTTTTACTTTTTAATGAGATATGTATATTTCAGCAGTTAACATGGATATTTAAACGTTGTATTAAAACAAACACTGTGATCTATCATTTTTTAAATTTCATATTCAACGCAATTTTTTTACATAACATTATTATGTGAAATTCAGAAAATTCTATTGAAGAAAAACAAGATCTGTCCAAAAGACAGCATGCTCAGCTATTCTGCTGCTCATTAGTATAGGTTGTGTCCAAAAAGGGCCATAATTTGTAATAAATTTGATAAAAATTATCTGATTTGCTTACTTGTTTGTCTAATGTCCATGAAGACCTTAGTAATGTATTAAATCAATAAGCATAGTATGTCACTAACATGTATGCATCCTCATAATATAGTGCATGCAAATTTACGTGTACACAAAAACTTTTTTAAAATTTCATAGTTCAAAAGGAGCCATTCTTAACAATAAATTAAGTCAAGAATTATCTAACTTGATGGTCTATCCAAAATTATGGTTTATCCAAAATTTCTAAGTCCAAAAAGGGCCATAATTTGCATTAACCCTTTCCCTCATATATACTATTTTGACGCCCTCAGTAGGTATCATATAAAGCCTGATCTGCAGAAAACCACAGTTAAACCTTACCAAATTTATTTACAAAATCCTCATTTCCAGACCACTGTGGAGCAGCGAACAGCATAAAACCTGATCAGCCTGCGAGTTACTCGCAGGCTGATCTGGTTTAATGCTGTTCGCATAGGTCTTTTTATGGTTTCCTCTATGAGGGAAAGGGTTAAATTGGATTGAAGTAAAATCTTTCAATTTTTCATTTTTGTCATGCAGTTACAATGCAGTTTCAAAGTAAGGCATTGTAATGGATTTGGTCTGTATATGCAATCATTTTTATGAAACTGGATTGAATTTCTTTTTATTCTATCTGTAATAGAAATTCTGGTATGCTGCAAACATAGTTTATTTTTCTTGATATTGAAAAACAAACCAACAAATAAAAGTACTTTATGAATAAACCAAAACTGTTTATCAAAATCTGCCGTATTTTTCTCCTAGGAAATGTTAGAATTAATTGATACAAATAAGGTTTAAGAGTCTCAAACTGCTTCTAGGGTTTCAAAACCTGACAAACACCACCTGTGGCAGCATGTGGCATCGGTATCACCAGAAGTTTGAATGTTACTATATATAGCAACAAGTTCACATCATCATCTGTCACAGATCCAAGCTCTGGGTCACACAGTGTTGACCTCTGCCAAATATAGCAGCACCATGTGTCCACTCTGTTTTCTCCAGACAGTGGCAGAATCTTCATTAGAACCTCCAGCATACACAACAAGCATCACCTGCAGATGCTTACAACATCAAAGCAGATGACAGACACAGATGCTGGTCACTGGTTACCAGTAAAATGTCAAGCTCTCAGATGACAGAAAACCAGTCTAAGACTTGGCAGATGGGTTCCCAGGCCATTCTGTCCCCTTAATTACACAATGTCCAGTGACTATAGATCAATGTATAATGACAATGCCTCCATTATTTCTATATATGGACTGGCCCTTTGATGCATGGCACAGTCCTTTCATCTCTTATATCACCAGTTTCCCTCCATTTTCCTTTCATGCAGCTGTCTGCAGGGGTTGGTAACTATAGCTGACCAAAATTAAATGTGCACTGAGATTATCTTATAATCAATTTCTTTTGGTTTTAGTTTATAGCACACAATTCTATTCAAATCATTTACAACACACAATCATTTAGAAGGTTAATTCATTTTCCTATCAATCATTTGAATGGCAGATAGATCTAATTGTCATCAACAAATGAGAGCTATCTTAAGAACTGTTATTATTATCATTCTTGATTCTTACAGAGGCTGATAATTTTCCAGATTTCAATATCTTGCTGCACAAATTTATGTAACTATATTAATATTTTCCAATAAACAACATTACATAACTTCTATAGAATAAAATCTGGTTTTGATGCTTGTGCTAATTTGTTTTCCCACTGGATCCTCTGTATAGTTACTTATGTAAATTTGGAATATTAATGTTGACAAGATTTACATGATGTTGTTAAAAATAAACTTCAATATATATATACATATATATATATATCATAACATGAAATCTATGGAGAAAAAAAAGGTGATGACTTAAGAAAAGTCATGTCCATGGGAAAAAATAAAAGAATGTAAAATCCTTTAAAACTGTTTACTGAGGAGATGAGCTCTCACGCGTGAGAAATTGTACAAAGGCTTCATTTTACATTTCAAATTACTGGCGTGATGACAATCACTCTGATCCTTATTTTTATCATTTTCTTTTATGTAGTGAGAGGATATTGACAAGCTGGGTCTCCTTGTCCTGTCTTTTGTAAAGATGACTTTGAAGTACCAAGAGAAACTGTGATACCATTATTATTATTATTATATTATTCTATACCTTCATAATTGGAAAATAATGTGTGTTTATTACTTATCATAAGATCAGACTAACTAAATAGAGGATGGTCCTTTTGAAATGTTGATACCTTATAACAAAGAAAATGCTGCTTGTGAAATACCCTTTGTTTTCGAAAAATGTTCTTTGACAACTAATTACAACCTTGAAAAACATGTTTGTTGATGAAATATATGATTACCAAACTGTTCCTAAGTAGAGCTGTGTAAGGGTTGAGATATTCCAGCTGTATACTATTCAAATAAAAATAAAATATTTATCTAAGAAACTATTATAGTTCTCTTTATTGTTGTTACCATGGCTAGCAGATAAAACAGTGGTCACACACTCTCCCTCTCTTTCTATTCCATCACTATCTATGAATATTTTTTCATATCAGGTGTTGTACATATCACTATATAATATCTGATTAGGTTTCCAATAATACTTAGGTACCATAAATATGTTGATTTTCCAGAGGGAAATAATTCAATAAACAATGAAATTCACTCATATTTAATATTTTGGAAAAATCAAACTTTTGTCGAAATATTGAATAAGAGTATATTTAATCGTTTAAGTACATCGTTTAAGTACCATAAAAATCAGTGAGAAATAATACATGTTACTGAATATAGTAAAATAAAAAAAAATAAATAAAAAAATATTAAAACAAGAGTCATGTTGACATGGCCATCCCCCGCCAATGCTTGCTCTTTAGAAAATGTGTTGGAGGGTAGAATATTTCATTTTTAAAAGAAAATTTTTGATAATGGGGACTGATGTTTGAAGTGATTATAGATATGAAACCCATGTGAAGACCAACTTTTTCCCCTATTCTAAAGGTTTACATGTAAAATATCAAGGTCACTGTGACAAAAATTAAGCCTGAAAAATAACAAAGGGCAATAAGTCAAAAATTATGAAAGGTAGAGTTATCATTCTTGAGCACTGCTCTCCTCCTCAGTAAGATCTATCCACCTGAAGTTCCGAGTTGATACCTCAAATACTTCCTGACTTATGCTCCGGACAAAAATTAAGTCTAAAAAATAATAAGGGCAATAACGTAAAAATTATGAAAGGTAGAGTTATCATTCTTGTGCACTGCACTCCTCCTCAGTGAGATCTATTCACCTATGAAGTATCAAGTTGATACCTCAAATACTTTTCAAGTTATCATCAGGACAAAAATGTGGGACGGACATACAGACAGACGGACGGAGACTATTACAATATCCTCCACCGCCGCCTTCGGCAGGGGATAATAAAAAATAAATAAATCTGTGCTAATAGCAGGACTTTTATCATGATAAACGCTTTAGAAAAAGCATGGGTGAAAGTAAACATAAAGATTAGTTAACCTTGGAATACATGCGTCACCTTTAACCAGGTGACACAAAAAGTGACGTCATTTTTTATTTTAAGCATGGCCGTCATTTTAAATATTTTTACCATTTAAATGTCATTTGATGTAAAAATGTGCTGACTACAACTTCAAAAATAATTGTTTTACTGTGAATTTAGAAGCCTTTTAATGTGCATGTATTCTAATTATTTAACATTGTAGCACTTGGTGATAATCATCAGAAAATATCTTTATTTAACCCTTTCCCTCATATATACTCATTTTGACGCACTCAGCAGGTACCACATAAAGCCTGTTCTGCAGAAAACCACAGTTAAACCTTACCAAATTTAATTACAAAATCCTCATTTCCAGACCACTGAGGAGCAGCGAACAGCATAAAACCTGATCAGCCTGCGAGTTACTCGCAGGCTGATCTGGTTTTATGCTGTTCGCATAGGTCTTTTCATGGTGTCCTCTATGAGGGAAAGGGTTAAAGATGTGTAACTTGTCTCATTTAGTTGAAAGATACAGGTTGTCTGTATCTTTTGAGAGTGAGTATTTCTATCTGTGGAAACAATGTCCCTACAAAATAAATGAATACTCAAAATATTGTAAAGATATGTATCCATTTTAAAAAGTGCATAATTAATGAATATCTAAAGTATGTGTTCTGACTTAAGACTAACGTTTGAATTAATCAGAACAATGAAAGCTTAGTCATCAAGGCACTTGAGTGATAATAGTTCAATCTTATTGATAACTGACTCTTTAACTGCAGCAATTATCACTAAAATACCCTGGGTAGCTGTACACTATTTTATATTCAATAAACTTTTTGAATTAAATCTAAATCATCATATATTTCAGAAAATAGGTGGAAAGAGACAACTGACTCTTTGTCTTGTTTAAATTAATGTATGGATGAATATCAAAAGACTGAACTTCAAATGGTAACCGGAACAAATGAGTTTTCTTTGCTGCCCAGGCTGTGAGGAGACCCTGATCAGACAATTCCTGAAACGAGGGCTATAAGGGTTAGCTCCTGAAAGAAGCTATCTGATAAGGGTCTGTTCTGTTTGTTGATGGGTCAAAATGAGTCTAACTGAAGAACAGCCTTAAAAAACCTACCTGGAGGAGTGGTATGATATACAGGCTCCTGATACCCAGCCTTACATGGCAATCTGGAAATAGAAGAGTGGACAGTGTTACTGTTGGCAGGTAACCAGTCAGTGAGTAGCAATTAGCAATTAACAAGGTATATTGATAAAAACCAATGGATGCTCCCAAAATAGTAGGGAGGACACAGAAATGATCCTATAACAGTTGTAGCAAAATCAATTGAAGGGTAAAGTCTTGGAAATATTTTGTGCACCCCTTCTACAAAAACAAAATGTAAGTAAAAAAAATGCACTGTACAGTGTTTTATAGAGAGTAGAAAGTATCAAAAAAGGCTGAAAATGAAGTGAAGAACTACTTCCAAGTTCATAGCAAGTATAATATAACAAAAATATGATATATTCTGGAAAAAATCAGAAATAAAGTTTCTGATGAGTAAAAGTATTACTGTTTTATGACCATGAGTAGCTAATTAAATATCTTTTTTCTGTCACCACCTCTCACTTATTTCAACCCTCATAACCATCTCCCTCTCTATCTCTCTCTCTTGCTTCCTCTCTCAAATGAAAGTGATTCTTCAAAATACCAGGACTTCTTTACAGCAGAACTCTCATATGTCAGCAGCCATCTGCGATGAGAAGTCTAATTACTGCAGCCACGCCTTTCTAACCCTTGAAACTCAAAGTCATCAAAATCTGTAACAGTTGTCTTTAACTTTGATCCCATTCACAGAAACTTTTGACCCTTAGCCAACAAATGGAAGAGTGTTCTTAAATTCTCCTCAAGAATAACCGTAATAGCACTTTGCATTAATTATGATCATCAATGCAATAAAATTCAAACTGTACTCCAATGCACTTTTTGATTTAGGCGGGAAAAGTGTCGTCTGCTCGCCACGCGCCAGCTTTTATCAGTGTAACGGTTTACTGGGTGTTTGTCCCACCCCTATTGTGTACTACCTGTGGACCGGGTAATTTTCACCTGTAATCTCCCAATAATCACAAACAGGGGCATATGACCACTGACCAGAGGCAATTCACTTCAAGTGATCTGTAATTGGCATGTAAATGAGTGAGTGCACCAGTCTAACGGGTCTTCTGCTTTGATTGCAACATATCTCCCTACAGGTGACCAGGCTGGCCTTTGATTTCTTGTTCGATAATAATAACGAGGGGAATTTAGATTGACAAGAACGTCTCCTATTTCATAGGGCCACCATAGATGTAAGCCGTGACTGGTTGTCTGTTTGAATATCGTAGGCTATCATGTAAAGAGAAGACGTGTGGCAGAGTGCCCGGACAGCATGCTGGGGTCGTGACATGTATCTCCAGGAGACAGGATACTGATGTCACAGCTAGATGCCAGTAGATGTGACAAATCACAACTTCTGAGATTATAAAGGCTTAAGTCAAAGAAAACAGAAATTAGTTTGTCTGACTCCTACATAAAGCATGACCTGTTGGTTAACTGTAATTCATTTTAGTATCTATACTGTATGGAAAAGTATAACATTACAAGTATAACATTGATTTAAAAATCAGTTCTAAAACAACAGTTTCTAGGGTGGACCAGTCCTTAGTACCTAGGTCACAAAAGATTCTTGCCCATAATGGGGTTCCAACCCACCACCCTTGGACCCACACATGCATATTATCACTGTACCATGGTGCCTACATATGACTAGATAATGTTTCTAGAGGTGGAATGGTCTTGAAGAGATTGGTGTTAATGATTTAAAACTTGCACCTCAATTGATGTAATGGCCAGAATATAGGAGAAAGTAAAGTCTACCACAGAAGTGAAAGTAGGCAGGCAAGGGAAGCTGCACACCATGTATGTCTTGTGTCCCAGATCACAATCTCATCTAAATGAATAACTAATTAGACCCTCAACTACACACAAATAAGGCCTGAACAAAATTATTAACCTGTCTAACTAGCTGTCAGGTTTACGACTGCTCCCCAACGTGTTGAGAGGAAATCCAAACTGTGCCAAGGAAGAAATGAGAAAATTCACAGTCGGTTATATCGGTTGTTCAAATCTCAACAACTGATGGAATTGAATTTTTAATTGTAAAACAAGGTAGTGAACCATCTTCTAATTGTCCCGATATTGCAATTATCAACTGTAATCTTGTCTGTACAGTTGGTCTTAATGGAAAAACATATGAACAATTTGGAAGATTCCGGGCTTTACAATGTTATGATGAACTGCAGTGAGATGATTAAATGACCGTCTTCTGCAAAAAGTGCATATAATATTATTTATATCTTAGGCCTGTATCTGATTAAGATTTCATAATGTTATAATTAACAGCAAAATTAATTGGATCAGTTTATTAACTTTAATTGACAACTGACATGAGTAGTAAAAGTGTCAACACTGTAACAAGGAGGTCATGGGTTCGAGTCCAAAT
>JAIFHC010000171.1:0-50000 GCA_021229015.1 Solen grandis | reverse complement strand
TTTAGTCTATCGTTTAATATACCGGTAAACAACTTTGCAAAACAGCTCGTTAGGGTAATTCCTCTATAGTTATTCGTATCCGTTTGGTCACCCTTTTTATATATTGGGATAATTAAACCAGTTGCCCAATCTCGAGGAAATACCCGAGTACTCAATATATGATTAAACAATATATTAAGAGGGGTTATAATTACTGGCATTGTTACCTTAAAATATTCATACAATATATTATCACAAGAGGGTGTTTTATTGTCTCCCAGTTTCTTTATTGCTTTTATGATTTCATCATCCGTAATTGGTTGATCTAGTGTTTCAAATTTACCTGAATGCTCTGGTAAAGTGTCGAAATCTTTCATAAATTCATAAAGTTGACAAATAGTTAAAAGAAAGAAAATCAAGTAGGATTATTTTCAGTTACCGGCGTGGAATTTAGGAAATATGTTCTTATAAAAACACAGATGATTTCGGCTTGTTTGTGTTTTGAAAGGGTAAACTCAATGTCTCGGTAGTTGTTACTTTATGTAAAAAATTGTAAAAAAAAACAACAGACAAATACTACTGCTATTTATGGCGAACTTGGACGATTCCCATTGAGTCTCATTTGTAAAGAAAGGGCAATAAAGTTTTGGCTTAAAATCTTAAATAGCGAATACAATTCTCCTATATATCCATGCTATTTAGACCAATGCCAATCTATTAAAGGTACATGCTGGACAACTAAGATGCACTCTATCATAGATCATTTGGGTTTCTCTTACATAAGAATGACCGATTTTGCACCTAATATCAAGTATAATTACATTTTAATGAAGAATTTATTACGTGACCAATATATTCAGGAATGGAGAGCTTTTTTATTCTAAATTTAAGAAAGATTCTGTTTGGAAAAATATCTTCAGGTAATTCATAATGATAAATTAAGAAAACAGCTAAGTTGTTTTAGATTAGGATCACATTTTCTTGAAATAGAGGCTGGTAGATTTAATAATATTCCTCGAGAAAATAGAATATGCAAATTATGTAATATGAGGCAAGTAGAATCTGAATACCATTTTTTGTTGTGTTGTCCCAAATATGATGATATTAGACAAAAATATTTTGGTCATATAGTCTGGCCCAATATTAATAAATTTTGTGCTATTTTGTCCAACACAAATGAACCAAACTTGCTGAATCTGTCAAGATTTCTATCTCGTGCTTTTGATGTAAGAAAAAATTGTCTCTGATTTCCCAAGTCTTTTAAATCTTTTTATAAACATGGTGTTGTATGTTATGCAACAAAATACCCTGTCTATTTCACTGTTTCTGATCTGGTACATTGCTTTTGATATACTGTATATGTAATACTTTATGCTTATGTCTTTGCCCTATTTCCCTATCTTGTAAATGGCCAAAGACAGTCATGTCGATTTGCCAATAAAGATGTATGTATGTATTTATGTCTCAAAGAGGTAATAACATGTTTTATCGTTAATTGATCGCTAATTAGTTGAGACATACTTGTCGAAATTACAAAGGGAACTTGTTGATTAGACGAAACAAGCTACAATTATTCTTTCGCATGTTTTCATAATTTAGATTAAGACTTCCTGCTTCCCAGAAGTCGTTTTTCACAGCCACGCCATTCAAAATTAAGCCGTAATCAAGTAATATCATTGGTCAAAGTTAAAAACGTGAAGTCGGATATAAGATCCTTGTCAAGTAGGCCAGGCACTTTTATCATGCGAACTAAAATAAAAGTTATTACTGGAAAGGATCAAGGACTTCTAATTATCTATTTTAGATACACAATTCCCCATAACACAAAAGTGACCATCAAATTGCGGCACGACAATATGAATAAAAAAGAACTTAAGCATTCACACTTCTTACGTGAATTGATGAATTGTTTGTTTTATTTGTTTTATTTTTCTGATTATGAATTTATATTTAAAACATAAATGTGTGTAAAATGTGATATATGAAATATGTGCATTCCAGCATATGAGATTATTCATTTACCTCGGTTATGACAATATGTTATTATGCTTCATTATAAACGCTTGTTCTTCTTCTCTGTTCAGTTTATTGTGAGCTATCCACATTAAAATGTTCATACATAATGTAATCAAATAATGAAACTTACAAAGAGAGCCAAAAAGAATCATATCGATGAAGCAGTATACGGTCCTGGTAGTCAACAATCAAAACTCGTAAAACTCGTATGAAAACTGAAAATGATACGGAAATTCTTCCTTTAAATGTAACACAACTATTTTTTTTAATTTAAGAATTTGGAAAAGTCAATATCTTATTTTTAATCCTTACTTTATATTGATAATCTATTAGAGCCATCTCCGCCTCAATATAACTATTTTGAAATCATGGCAAAAGATTTACTCACTGCCTATTTTGCGGTCACTTCCACAGAACCATTTCATGCGAACAACCAAATATTTAAAGAATTAGAGTTCGAAACAGACTAATGTTTGCCTCATTTTTACAAGAGGCAACGACACCTTATTGTCTAATTATAGGTCTATATCATGATTAAGTACTACATATATTAGAAAGTGTTTTTAACTATGCGATTTTAAATTACACAATATTGAGTACAAATCCGGTTTTCATCCCGGAAACTCAGCTACTAACCAATATATATTTTGTGAAGCTATTGATTCCGGTAAATAGATACGATTTTTTAAAAATACTTTATTAACCTATTTCATTTTAATTATTTTCGTGATTGATAAGGTATGACACTGGGGTCTTTTTCTTAAAATAAATGTTATCTTAACAACTGGTTTGCGATTTATTTAAGTGATAGGACCAACATGTTATCATTAATAGTATATCCTCTATGTAAGAAATTCAGAAGCAGATATATCACAAGATTTAGTCGATAACCCATATAAATCAGCAAATTTACTAAGTAACGTTTTATTGCTGGTAACATTTAACCCCTTAGAACACATTCTTTAACAATACCTTGAAATGTTGCCAAACTAATGGAAAACCATACTACCGGTATTTCCGATACAGCTGTTGGTTTTTTTTTTTTTATCAATGAGTGTTTCCTTGGCTTTGCATTAAAATATTAAAAACATTAAAAGAAAGGATTTGGAGGAGAGTACCAAACAACTTGGATACAAATCTTATGACATGGATGCCAATCTAGCAATATCAGTATAATATATACAACATAAGTCAAAATTTAACAGCACGACTTTCAGTCTGATAATATAAATACAATATTTACAAGAAAAATAACAACAACATGGCTTTAAATATAACTACATAATTCCCAAGCTAAAGAAGAAGAACAGCATGACTCCCAATCTAACAATATCAATAAAACATGTACTGACAACATAAATTCCAATCTAACAATATCAATAAAACATGTACTGACAACATTAATTCCAATCTAACAATATCAATAAAATACATGTACTGACAACATTAATATCTAACAATATCAATAAAATACATGTACTGACAACATTAATACCAATCTAACAATATCAATAAAATACATGTACTGAAAACATTAATTCCAATCTAACAATATCAATAAAATACATGTACTGACAACATAAATTCCAATCTAACAATATCAATAAAATACATGTACTGACAACATTAATTCTAATCTAACAATATTAATAAAATACATATACTGACAACATTAAATTCTAATTACTTTAATCAAATTTAAATAAAATACATAGTACTAAACATTAATACAATTTCTAACAGTGATTTATCCAGTTTAATCATACAATGTACTTAAAACGAAATCAAGTATTAATAAACAGACAATACAATGTATTTTAATAACAACATGATTTCCAGTCTAACAGCGTAACTCAAAATCTATAGAAGAAGAAGAAGAATCTAATCTAATCTTTCAATCTAACAAAATCATAATAATATTTACCTCACAGATACCATTCTAACATCATACAATAATTTTTAATCTAGGAGTATTTATACAAAAATAACATTATAAATAACAGAATAACAATCTAATCTGGTTTATTTTCATCAAATAAGTAAGAGTATTATTTACATTATAAATCACAATATGTCAGCGTGACTTCAAATCTAACAGTATAATATCTACAATATAATACCAATCTAAGAACATGACTATCATTCTTACAATATCTACAATATGAATACCAATCTAAGAACATGACTATCATTCTAACAATATTTACAATATGAATACCAATCTTATAACATGACTATCATTCTTACAATATTTACAACATCAATACCAATCTATCAACACATCCTTCCACCTAGCAATATTTACAACATCAATACCAATCTATCAACACATCCTTCCACCTAGCAATATTTACAACATCAATACCAATCTATCAACACATCCTTCCACCTAGCAATATTTACATCATCAATACCAATCTATCAACACATCCTCCCACCTAGCAATATTTACAACATAAATGCCATTCTAACAACATGACTATCATTCTAACAATATTTACAACATCAATACCAATTTATCAACACATCCTCCCACCGTGCCGGAAATATTGGTACGTTGTCTTATGAGACAAATCAAATACATTCTTATAATTCAAGGTCATTGCTGACTGAAAATATCAAATATCTATTTTTTTACAAATATCTATTTTAAAGAATGTATTTAGAGGGTATTTGTTTTTAAAAAATAGTTAAAATATAAACATATTTTACCTAATCTTTTTTTTTCAATTTATCTTTTTTATCTTAAAATTATATAAAGAAAACACACACACACAAACTGGCTTTGGTATTACTGAATACGGCCCAGTCAACGATAGCTTTTTATGTTCTATTACTCATATTAACAGTCAACCCGCCGAAATGTACATTTGCTTATTTTTATATTTTTAAAAACTTAACTACGCTAGTACTATCATTCAGATTCACATTTTTTCCTTTATATCACGAGCAATCCAAGCTAATGAGAATCATCGTTGAATTTGAAATGATAAAGAAAAAACATTGTGATTTCTTTTTTGCCTTAATACAATATTTTCCAATTATTTTAATCATTTTCAACTATACGGAACAAACAGAATGAAACATTTGATAAAATAATGTCTGTAGAATGTTTTTTATTATCATTTTATCTTCATCACCACTTCTTTTAACGAGTAATATAAACCCCATCCAGATCCCCAGACGATCCCCGAAGCAAACGCGCTGTTGTTACCTCTGAGATACTGCCCATTAAGTTGAGCAACATGACAAGAGTTGTACCACCAACCACCTCTGAAATAAATGGCACAGTTTCCAATACTATAAACATCATTATCTCTGTCAATTGTTGTAAATCTCATGCCATTTGCTATGTCAAGATCGTCGCCGACATCTCCTGAGAATCCCGACACCGTCAGTGTGTAATCTGTCGTGGCATCACCGACAATAATTTCTGAATACGAAGCATATCCGCCCGAAGGGGTGACGTCACCAAACGTCTCCATGGAGATGAACAACTCAGATGGTTCTTGTGTCAGAAGGTATATTGTTTCCAAACCGAGCCAGTATTCACCGCAAACGTCTCCGAAACCATCCACATAATCGGTCCATTGCCTGAGAAAATCTTGTGATCCGTCCTTCCGACGTTGGATGACTGTCCAGCCACCGTTGGTCATATCACACCACACGCGCACTGGCCGTCCACCGATAGGGTCAATTGTGTACGGACCATCTTCCTTGAACCCGCTGTTATACAGAGCTAGGCAATCTCGCCTCGATACCTAAAAACATTTATATTTAAATGATACTTATGTTATCGGTCAATTTCATCAGACCTTACCTACCATCAATCGTAAAATGAAGTATTAATTGGGTCACAAAATGAATGTTTTTATTGTAGCTTTAATACAGATGAAAATAAAGTGGCTCGTTATGGTATCTACATAATTCTACGGAAAAGGTTCAGTAACATGTATGTGAAGCCATCAACAATCGTCACGAAACTACTTGTTAACAAGAAGAACTTTGTCACAAATCTGATTATTGCACCAAGAGTTATCGGATGCAGGAATTCACCGAATATTTTGTAAACGGTTATTTACTTTTCTTATGGTGAAATTGTCAACAAATACAAGTTTATGCATTATATTATGAAACGGGTAGATATAGATTATATATATGCAGATATATAAGAATAATTAAAAAAAATTAAATCTTTTTGATACCAGAAGTTGAAACTGTATTTTACATACAATTTTATAAAGCGACATTTAAACGTTTACAGGAATAAAAGCACCTGGACCTGATATTGAAGATGAATACCATTTCGTTCTTGTTTGTCCAAATTATAATGATTTTCGAAATAGTATAAACCAAGGTATTTTAGAACACCTCCAAATATGATAAAGTTTATACAATTATTAAACACACATATCATAAAATCTTATCAAAATTGGAATATATATATATATATATATATATATATATATATATGGTAAGGTAAACTTTCCTATGGTTTATCCTATATCCGTTATATTATATAGACAATCATACAAGTATTTTTTTTTATTATGCAATATGACCTTATCTCCTGTTTTCCTCTAAATCAAGGTATAATACCCGTAGATTATCTCTAGGATGTCTTAATGATATAATTGTCTTAATTTCGCTTCCGATAAGGCTCTTTCTTTATCGTAAACATGTGACATGTTCTGATTAACAGCGGGCGAAGCTCGCTTGCCGGCGAGCAGCGTAGCTCGCCCACGGTTTCGCGTAGACATCTACTTGAATAATCTTTTCAGAGCACTATGGATTTTATTTTTATTCTTTTTATCGTATTGGCAGCGCCATTTTGTTCACAAACTTAAAACGCGTTCTTCAAAGTCGGTAAAAAAACGTCTAATTGTACTGGACCCAGTCCATTTTCTACACAGGGACTCGAAGATGTTAAGGGCGAATCATTTCGTACTTAATGGTTACATTGAAAATAGAAAGGGAGGACACTGTTTTGAGACCAAATTTGGAAAAACGCGTTTATAACGAAATTCAACATTGAAAATGGACCAGGTTGTGTTTTAAATGAATAAATTCGGAAAATCCTAAACGTAATTAAGGTAGTTTTTTCTCTTGTAACGATTATATCGTGAATTTATTGTTCCAGTCGAGCTTGACAACAGCCAGGGAAACCTATTTCCGGTTTCTTTAGCAGTGAATATAAAGATAAGTTTTAATTGGTCAATCAAACTGTAAACGAAACTAACTTTTCCCGGGAAAACCTCATTGAGTTAGGAGGTCCAGAAAAGCATATACAACGCGATCGAAAATGGACGCAATGTTATCATTGTCGGAAAAAAAGGTATAGGGAAGTCATACCTACTTACACAATACTTAATTTACATATATTGACCAATGAGCGCTTACATTATATTCATTAACAAAAGAAACCGGAAGTAACCGGTCCTGGCTGTTGTCGAGCTCGATTGAGACAATAAAAACACTTGTTATTCGTTTATAAGAGTAAAAACAAAACGGGAAACGGCACGATTCTTTATATTTCTATTAATTTCAAATGCATATGAACCATTTTATTGATCGTTATTTGCCGTAAATGCGATATTCATAAAATAGACGAAAACAGTGTCCTCCCTTCCTTTTTTAAGTGTTACCGTTGAGTACGAAATGATTCGCCCCATGCAATTTCGAGCCCCTGTGATTTTCGATTGTTTTTTCTGATTCAAATTTTGTTGATAAGCTTTGCTTTTGCATTTGAACATTACAAGTGTGCTTCGTTATAAGATATTAACAAAATGATTCAACTCAGTTTCAACATGTGAATAAGAATCCGAAATCCGTTAAAAAACCAACCTTGTGGAAGGCGCCGTGACACCAACGCTATTACTCGGTTACGATTGCAACACTATTTTTCAATCGCACGTTTATGACTTCACTGACTTAACACACGATTCTGCTTGGAATATTACTTAACACGGTGCTTTTATGCATAAAGCATATCTCAGAAACAAAGTACAAGATGTGAAAAAAAATTTTTTTTAATAATTATCTCGACCTTTCCATCATTCTGTCTGAAATTAGACGCGAAATAAAGTAATCAAAATCATCCGATCTTTTGAATACACATCAACAATGAAACTAACACACGCCTACGTCACCGGTATGCAAAATGTATCGATATAAATAGATACAATTGAAGGGGAGTGCAAAAAAAGGTGTAAACGGGGGAACTTGGTAAGAGTGATGGCACTCTGCTTTTTCTACTTAAAGAATAAAACTAAACATTAAGTTTAGTTTTGATGATTTTATTTTGTGCATAATCTCTCTCTCCATCCTTCTCTCTGTCTCTCTGAGAATGCCCTATGTGTAAAAAATCTATAGTCAAAATAGAAAAAGGGCATATTTTTAGTTGAAAGGTCGAAGAGCTATTCATGTATAGTAGACCTAGATCTACAAATCTAATTATCTATCATTTCTTTATTTCATTTTCTTTCTTTCTTTATTATTTAGGATCGGACCAGTCCTCACTTTTTTAACTGATATGTATAATGATAGAATCTATTAAGAAAGACCGATTTAAAACTGCATGATTGTGCATCTTATTGTTAAATGCTGATAAATAGTTATACTGATTTCAAAGATGACAAGTTTGTTATTTTATCTTTCCTTTTCTTCTCTTTTCAAAGATGACACAATTTATTTCTCCTGTTTTGTGATACTCGTGGTCTGTTAGAAATAAGAGGTAAGCTAGAAATTGTACCATTTTAAATATAATCTTTGCAAATTTCAAAATGACCGGTCAAGTTGGCCAAGTGGTAAGAGCATCTGCCCCAGAATATTTGATCCCTGGCTGCGAGATACTAAACAAAGTCGTAAAAATGTACTGGTTTAGGTCTTATGTTTGGCGCTCAGAATAAATACAGGGTAGTTCCAAGACTGGTTGGCCCGGTGTCAGGATAATGTGACTGGATGTGGCATTATGCCACTTGTCTACGGCGTGATACTGCAGTGTGACCTCCAGAAAACATAGTCTTCTAATGACTGAAATACTGTCGCCTGGACGTTTAACCCAGTAAATAAACAAACAATTTTCACTGAGTAGTGACACTAACCCCAGTCCAACTATTAAATTCATACTTTGATAAGTTTTAATTGCAGCGATGCTGCCAAAGGCGTTAGATATAGGAATTTGCGTTTCCCCCATTGGAATTTCGATGGCAAATATTATATTGTACTCTTGAGATAAATTTTTGTGTTATGCTGTTTTCATATATACAAAAAGGTTAATTATTTCACTACTTTTTCTTCTGACAAATTGTGCACATTGCACTGAGCCAGGGCACTGCCAGATTTGAAATAAATACACATATTTTTTTTATCTATACAGAAAAAATAGGATATAGAACCACATTGATGAAGTTTGAGATATTCTAACAGGGTTTTTTTTATTTATTTATGCGTGTTGTTGTTGTCAGTATTTTTGTTTTAAAAGCATGTACATGTGAGTGGAGGCAGGACTATATATGTCTATATTATAGACACCAACAAACGACACGGATTGTTAGTTTTTGCTTATAATAATGTCTTTGTTGCCCCAATATTTTTTTAACCATTTGAAACTTTTTTTTCTCTTTCGCCTAGCATTCGAAGCAAATTGCTGGATATTTATAATGATCCTTAGAATTAATGAGTGTGTTCTTATCTACTATAGCAACTGAATAGATCAAGTACTCCTGAATAAGGCGATCATGCTTCGCCCGCTCTGAGGCTGTGCCTTTGTTCATATTCTGTTGACTGCAGTTTAGTAGTAAATAGTGGCGACTTTAAGATAAAAAAATTGTATAAATATGTTGGTGTTGTTGTATTAGGGTTTACCGTCGCTGTTATAGTATTTCAATCATATAGCGACGCCCAGCTAATAACAGCTGGAGGAAGACCCCGAGTACACAGAGGTACCCGGGTAGAACACCGACCTACCGCAAGCCAGCTGGAAGGCTTCCTCACATGAAAGAATCCGAAGTCCCTACCGGGATCCGAACCCTCAGCGGTGAGGGGCTGAGAGATTTGTAGTCCACGACTGTAACCGCTCGGCCACGGCGGCCCCACTGTATAAATATGTATGTGCGTATATATGTGTATATGAAAATCTAATTGTAGTAATATGATTGTGTGTACTGATTGTTTGTAATCTTTGGTTGTATTTTGTTATAAATTTATGTAACTTGATTGCATATATGTTATGCTCTTCAGTCTTTGGAGGAAATAAATGTATTTCATTCTAAATGACAAATAAAAATATTGCTGTCGCGCACTAGAATTAGATAATTGCATATACATAGAAACAAAATGATTTTGAGATCGACAGAGTATCCAAATTTAGATAATTAATAAATGGGTGGTTATACGGGTAGTCTTCAGTAGCACTACTTCAAATAATTGACCTGTTGCATTTAAAAATGATAATTGCACATTGCATGTTATTTTATTGACTAAAAGGCAAAAGAGAATATTGATGTTTTTGGCTATGTCACAACTCATACTGCTACTTATTCATTTGTTACATTCCATTTATTTATTCAACGGACTGCTTTGATTTGACATCGCACCGATAATATTGCAATATAATGGGATTTGGTTTACATGAGAAAGATATAGTTTATCAGGTAATAAATAAATGTCACGATACTACTTACACTTTCAGAATGCTAAAACAAATCTTGGAACTACCCCTATATTCTGAACGCCATACAAGGAAGCTATACCAGCATAATTTGAACGGCTTTGGTATACTGTGGCTACGGATCGCTTCAACGACACCCGCTAGTAAATTAGTGGTTGAAATTAAAATGTTTGACAATGCAGGACAGTAATACACCAAAAATACTTGAGACCTTTTTTTATTACTGTATCTTTGATCTCAAATTCTCCGTCTCTTAAGATTACTTAATTTAGTGATTACATGTAATTCAATTACAAATGGTTATGTTAATCAATGATGCTATATATGAAAACATCTTAAACATATAACACGACTTATCACGTGTTTCCACAGATGTTTGAAGTTCTATCAATAAATAAGTATAATATAGTCAAAGATGAGTTCCGTAAAGAATAAAACACACACACACACAAGGAATGCACCACCCAACCCACGTTTGGTTGAATAATACGATCGGAAAATGAACGATAGCAATCTAGTGAGCCGATCCTAAATATCACCCAAAACAACCGCTGGTATGTTAAATCACGCCATTCTACAGGAATAGCTCAACAGATTTGCTTATTTTTCTGAGTAGACAGTTTGTCGTCGGAGTTATTCGCTGACGTATTACAGCTTCGGGGGGGGGGGGGATATTTCATTTTGTGATAAAATGTTTTATTTTGTGATAAAATTGTTTGTTCTACTGCAATAGGTTTATGAAAATTTAGAAAAAAGAAATTTAAAAAAACTGAACCACTCTACCTGTATACCATAAATGGTCTGGTACTGGGTGATATCGTCAGTGTTGCTGTCATGTCTGTTGTTGCAATAGCACGTGCCTGAATCTGGACGGAAATAATATGAAACGATGGCAATGCTTTGGTCAAACTGGCCACAGAAAGCTGCACACATTACCGGATTCCTTGCCATTCCCGTCTGATTCACTAGGCTCATATCTGGCAGTTTTTGAAGCGTTTGCTGTGTCCATATGATGTTTTCACGCCGTACACAAACTGTACACACCATCACGACTAAGTTCTGTATTATGATTACGACTGGTGCCTTCATCGCAGATATGACGGAATTCTTTTCTAAACACGTTTTGTAGTCTTCTGAAACCCTTTTTAGAAGTGACCTATAATAAGTTCCGAGTATCAGTAAATAAGACTTGTGCTATATTGCAAGTAGAATATTATGTTATGTCAATATGTTACTAATTTCTTTTAAAAATGAAACAATTAAAAAAGAAATACAGAGACATGTGAATGAAGCGACTCGAGTCTTAACTCCCGTCTAGCTGTGCAGTGATTCGTTTTCCTGAGATCAATTGTTGATGTATGAGTCCAACGGAAGAACGGGCAATACATTTTGTATGAAGATAAATTTTATGACTAAAGAAATCGGAAAGCAGCGAATTGAAAACCTATAAACATTAACAATCTATGAAGACGTTTTTTTTTTTTGTTGATTGCATATATATATCTTGTCGCTCCATCTTTGAAATTGCAATGAAATTGAAAGATGAAACGAAGACGTTTGCGTACCATGTAATAATTAATAATAATTAATGTAGTACAAGCTAAAAGCTAATGGCTCTAATGAAAGATTTAAAAAAAAAAATTTAACCGGATATTTTTTCTGAATCTTCGAGGCCATGGATCTAATGCCTAGGTACCACTGGAGATTTCTTTCTTTTTTTTTTCTTTTTTCAAATCTGATACATACATATATATATTTGAAATTTGAAGGCCATAGTGATCTAGGTCTAGGTCTCACTGGAGAATAATCATTAATCATCGGCGATGGATGTGGAAATACACAATTTTTCCCGATGATATCCGATGTTGAGCCAAAAAGACGGAGCAGTGAGAAATGGCACTGATCAGGCTTCGGGATTGGTCCGTTGAACGCTCACTGTTTCGGCTATGGTACAATAGCCTTGTATTTTCGGGAATGGCTCCCGATGTTTTGGAAAGTTCCGGTTTTATTTAAGAACGAGAAAAAAATAACTTTAAACATATTTTGTTAAAAATGTGGAAGGGAATATATACTGGTATGAGCTTCGAAGCAGTCTCCTAAGATTAAAATTCACGATTTAGGGTTGGACGGTTGCATGAGGCCGGCATTCAACAGTTCCGTGATGCAAAATCCGTGTCCACGTCCGTTTCCGCGTCCGTGTCAACTTTTTTTTTTTTTTTTTGCTCACCAAAGAAATCGTTGGGTCTATTCCATACGTCCGATCCGTAACGTTTTGCTCGGCAAGCAAAATTTCACGCACACGGACAGATCTCGAATGCAACTAAGCGAGGAAACATGTCTCGCCCCAAGTCAGCAAATAAGCTTGTTTAAAAAACAAAACAAAAAAACAACAACAAAAAACTCAGAATAAATCATCGAAACTGTTAGGGAAAATGATGTCACTCAACACGACCATAAAGACTCATCGGTGTTGAAGAGCATATGGAATTATGTTGCAAAATCACTGCAGATACATTCCATTTCATACTTAGTCCTTATCTAAATGGATTACATACAATGCAACATTTTACATAACTTCAAATAAGAATTTATATTATTTAATTCTTATTTTGACCCATTTCTAATGTCGCGGAAAGAATGGTTCAAAGTTCACAGATCATAGGTCGTATAATTATGAGTATAATTTGAACGCTTATTTTATTATTTATATACATTGGTAATATTTTTTTTTAATTCGAACTTTAAAATGAACTCTATAAACAAAGGTAGATTATCCGGAAACGCTTATTTGACATTAAAATGTGATGGATTTAAGCAGTGTCGATTTTTGTACACTTTCAATTTTCAATGACAGATTTTAGTTTTTCTAAGTGTTAAATCAAACAATCTTCGGTAAAAGTAGATGCAGATATTTCATATAAAATCTTTGATATTCGTTTTATTGAGCATATATATTGTGTTTTTTTGTGCATAAGTATTTCGTATTTATTGACTTATCAGTAACATTGCTGAATGACTGATTACCTGGATTTGATTTGATGTAGATCTACATATACATTGTCCCGAATTATGGCAGATTGAAATATCCAAATTCTTTCATTTCTTAATCATTTTTATTTTTCTTTATAAATCTAAAGTACACATAGATTATTATATTCGTAAATATTAAAACAAGTGAACATGATGATGCATCGGCCTACTGATTGTATGTATTCCTCTCAGGAAATTTTTTAGATGAGTTACGGTACTAAAGAAGAATTCGATTCATAGAAATAACTTATGTAAAAATAGTAAAGCTGAAACACAACAAATTTCTGATTAAGCTTAATTTGCATGGCTAGCGATAGGCATGCATCTACTCTGCAGAATACTATTTATTTATTTATAAAAAAAAATTTTTTTTGCTACAACAACAACAACAACAACAACAACAAAACTTTTTTATAAAAAACAAAATCGACAATTTTTCATGTCTAAATTCCATCAACCTGGCAGCTAATTAGCCCCTTTTTTAATGCAAGATTAACAACTTTATACATGTAGAGAAAAGTTAATTAATTTCGATGAGTAGATTTAGTCAAAGTTTTCCGATAATTCCTTTGGGCTCTAGTGAAAATGTAACTTAGTTTTTGCTTTTAGCGGGTGATTTTATGTTTATCTATTTGTATGCTATTTCTTAAACTGTATCTGTCCAGGATAGTTTAAAGTCGTAACTGATACAAACTTTTAGTAATTGCTTATTGTTCTTCAATCGTTAGATCGCTCGGCAGACGACATGTAAATGTCTCTCAATAAACGTGTCAAATCATAATCCTAAACGACTGCTGATTCGGATAACTAACACACTTCCAGCAGGGAGGCCAGTCTAACTACGTGTACTTAAATTAAAAAATAAACCAGGATCGATCGTTGTTTTTGCCGATTTTCAAAAGGCCTTTGATCGTAGTAGTCATTCTTTTATACGTCTTTCAATTTTGGACCTGGCTTGAATTCCATCTACAATACTCGGCGCTTAGTGTATTTAGATTTTTAAACTAGGTAGAGATACACATTCCACCATTACTGTTTTAAGAAAAATTCAAGTACACGCTTAAGTTGAAATGAATTTTTACCTTAATAAGTAACGAAAATTGATAAGAAATTAACCATTTGGGTATGTTTATAAGAGACGCAAGACTAATGAAATTCGCCCTTAAGTATTTAAGTTTTACTTAGCGCTAAGAATTGTTGGTGGAATTCGACCCTGACCTACGAAAGTGGATCTCAGCACTCAGCACTGACATCCAAAGTATGAAAATTAATAACGGACACTTACCTAAATCCTTTAACATAGAGAAAAAGGTGACACAAGGATGTATCCTGTCACCTTTTATCTTCATTTTATGTATACAAACGCTGACAAATAATATAAATCAGAACAATGATATTAAAGGAATTGTTATTAATAAAATTGAAATAAAACAAAGTTTCTTTGCTGATGATGCAACTTTCTTCAACAATAGTGATAAACTTAATACAAACCTAAACAACTTCTCAAAATGTCCCTGTCTCAGCATCAATATAAATAAATCCACTATCCTACGAGTGGGATCTTTAAATAAATCTAATATCCAATTCTGTAGATCATCATTATTCAGAAAATAACACGACTCTCGCAGTAACCTTTTATAATGACACATACAAAACAGCAAAATATAATATGAACACATAAGTGATTTCAGTAACATTTAAAAACAAAGGGACATAGGAAACTTACGTTGATGAGAAAAGTAATTGTAATCAAAGCATTTGCCCTTCTGAAACTGATATATCCATTATCATTTTTAACTTATCAAAGTAATATAACAATAAACAACACACACACATCTATATTTTAAAAAGCATATGGGATGGATAACCTGATAAAATAAAAAGAAAATTGTGTGCCTACCCTATGCACATGGTGGGGTTACAAATTACAAATATAGAACAAGATTGATATTGATGCAAAGCATCAAAGACGCCGCGCATGTTTTTGAAGCAAGACTTATATAAAGCAAAGCCATTTCAGAATATTTTAATAACATGTGCATGCATCATTTACAAACAGCAGGTCTAATATTTCCACTAGGCAATGATACATGTAATTTTGACAAATATCCTCAGCTGTAGGCCGTTTGTTTCAGAAGTTTCTAAAATGTGTTCTGAAAAGTCCATGTAAATCACGAGTGTTTTCAGACAAATTTCCATATTTTTTAAAACGTTTTTATCTATTAATGTAAGATACCTGTAATGGTTCCGCTATATTTCGGACCTCATGGCCTTTCACGGAGATAACCAAGGTGTCCTAATGTTTCATTAGAGTACCTTGGTTTACTTGGTAGAGGTTAAGTGGTCCGAAATGTAGCAGAACCATTACAGGTATCTTACCTTAAATCTGAAAAATAAAAATCATTAGATTATCGAGAATATGGCCGATGAAAAACTCATCAAATTATTCAGAAATATAAAACTCAAAAGTACAGAAAAATACTAAATACTTTAATTATAGTGGACATAATCTATGATGATGATTTGAGATGCCATATTTTTTTATGGATCGGAGTAATTTTAGCAATTTTGTGATGATTTACCCAAAGGATCATCCCTGCAAACATAAATTCTTTCCAGCGTGTTCAAAAGGTGATGATATATTGAGATTTCATAATACACATATATGGCAAATTTTTTCCCCGCCCATAGGGGCCATGTTTTTTTACGGATCGGAATAATTTTAGCAACTTTTGTGAAGCTACACAAAATGATCATCCCCGCCAAATTTAATAATTCTGTCCAGCGGTTTCAGAGGGAATGTCGTTTTAAGATTTCACTATACATGTATACATTGTATACATTATACACTATATATATTTTAAAGTTTTCATTTTTTCTCCCCGTTGCCATGGCAACCAGAGTTCCACATGGATCAAGTTTCTTAAAGCAACCTTTGTGAAGGTTCACCCAAGGAACATTCCTGCCAAGTTTAATCAACGACAGACGCAAGCTCACCTTGAGCACTCTGTGATCAAGTGAGCTAAAAATTATGATTTTATTTATCACGTAAATATTTCCAGTTGTGTTGTACATGTCTTTTGGATTTTATATAATAAGCATGAAATGTACAACGCCATTGAATGTGTATTTATTATAAGGAAATAGGCGTTTAACAATAAAACAGTTTCAGCTCCGCCCTCGTGACTATATCGTGTAGGGAAAAAAAACAACCCAAAAACTAGCCATGAGAATTTTCTAAAACATTGCATGATTATAGAGAATTACATAAATAACTGCATTGTGCACGTATGCCTTTAAAGGCAACTATGAACTATCATTTACATATTTTGCATGTCTGTTATCAGAAATAATTTGAACTAAAAACACGATACTTTAAATTTGAAAAACCGTCATTTAGTTAAAGATTCTTTCTTATTTCTGCATTTGGGTTATGTCGATACAAATTTATCTCTTCACAAATCTGTACTACACATTTTGCTTATCTGTCCGTTAAATATGCAAGGCTTTTGGAAGAATAATGGGTCTTTAAAGAATAAAATTGTTCGTGTTTTTTTTTAGCAACTTCCGTTCTCTCTAAAAAAATAAAATAAAATAAATAAATAAATAAATAATAAATAAATAAATAAATAAATAAATAAATAAATAAATAAAATAAGATGTTTGTTTTGAAAAAAGTTAGAATGTCTATTTACATACAAATCGCAACTAACATTTATTTTGTTGAACTGTCACCAGTTAGTGTCCATACTACATATCAGTTGAATGGTCAAATGTCTTTTTTACTCACCTACAGTCGTTTTGAGAGAGATTTGAAATTAATGCAGGAGACACATTTCTAACGGTATGCTCTAACCTCTAGGGGATAGTCTTGGGAAAAGTGTCGTAATCACAGGGGCACAGCAAATATATAAATTGAGAGATAATCGCTCTAAAGCTTACTTTCCCCAGATATCATTCATTCTTTATTAAATGTTTAAAAAAATTGCTTAATGAATTGATTAGATGTGAAAAATCAATATGATTTTGAAGTCATTTAAAGAGAATACATTTATAAGGTATGGTTTTTAACGTCTTAAGCATAGCGCAAGAAAAAAACAGTGTCCCTTCCATGAGATTTAGCTGTCACTGTAATTAGTCTACAGGAAACCTTAACTAACCTCTCTAAATATATTCCTGAAAGGAATAAATACAAGCAGCAGGCCTTTAAATCATCATGTTAACTTTTCTTAATATTTACGAATATAATAATCTTTGTGTATTTTAGATTTATATAAAAAATGAGTACAAAATGAAAGAATTGGATAATTTTATCTGCCATATTTTGGGACAATGTATATGTAGATCATGATTACTAATTCAAATCAAATCCAGGTAATCAGTTATTGAGGAATGTTACTGATAAGTCAATGAATACTAATGCACAGAAAACACAATTTATATGCGATAAAATTTTAAAATTATAATATTTTTGTGTCACTGATTAAACACTTAGAAAAACCAAACTGTGTCAATTAAAACTAAAAATGAAAAAAAAAAAAAAAAAAAAATTGACACGCGGGAGGGGCCCTCACCTTGTGGTTGAATCTCAGAATATTGCAAATGATTCGGCAAGGGTTGAAACGCGCACTCAGAAAGGCCAGTCTTAGACTGAGACGGTCAAAAAGGCCAAGGCCACTGGACATTGCTTAGGACATCCCTTTAACCCCCGCCCCCACACAAAAGTCTTCTCTTGACTTTGTCGCTTAATTCCACCATGAAATTCTCATAATCTTCCCCAAGACATCTAGGATGCTTCGCAAATTCCTCTAAGCTACGGGGATATTTCCCCGATGATGTTTCAAACTTTGAGAAACTCCGGTGCACCTTCGCCGATCATCGGAGAAGGTCCCCAGGTGTTTTTCCGGACATCGGGATATATAGCAGCTATATTAGGTATCACACTCATACTAAGATCATCAGATATAACTATATATATTACGTGAACTGTACAAGGTAATGGTGAGGCGCAAACAAGAGCAGTTTAAAAATAAAACCTTTTTACAACTATATAAACTTTTGCCAACCCCACTTTGAATGCCTCTAAGGTGGGCGCTGTGGCGAGGTGTGCTGGCATTTGGTTCTACAAGCTTATCGTGGATGAAAAGAATGAGTGGCGCAGGAAATCTGTACGGCAGTAAGGATCAACAAATCTATATAGGTGGCCTCTGGTTGTGGTAGTAGCGAAGTGGAGGTACTGGGGAACAGTGATGTCGATATGACCGTAGATTATCCGGTACATCATGGACAGTTTGGCTTGCTGTCTCCTATGCTGTAGGGACTGCCATCCGAGGTCGCTTATCATCTGGGAGGTGCTGCTGTTGGTACGATAGTCTCCTTTGAGGAAGCGGGCATCTCTCCGTTGGACGGCCTCTATCTGCTGCACACAGACCTAGATATGTGGATCCCACACTGTGGAAGCATACTCTAGAATGGGTCTGACAAGGGACTTGTAAGCCTAATCTTTGATTTCTTGTGGGCAGCTTGACAGATTTCGCCGGATGAAGGTCAAACTGCTTTTTGCTTTCTTAGCAGTTTCTGTGACATGTGGCTTCCATGATAGATTTTCAGAAAGCGTTGTCCCCAAGTATTTGCCTGTCTTGACCAATGCGAGTTTGCGTCCATGTATAAAGTAGTCATGAAGGATTGGTCTTTGCTTCTTGGAGATGCGGATGACTTCGCACTTAGATGGTTTAAAGGACATCAGCCAGTCTTTCTCCCAGTCATGTAGCTTGTCGAGGTCTTCCTGCAACTTCACTGTGTCTTCAGGACACCTGCTTATCCAGTAGAGGAGACTGTCGCTTGCAAAGAAGCGAGATGTGGAGCTCACTCTGTCCGGAAGATCATTGATGTAGAGGAGGAAGAGAAGTGGGCCGAGGTCTGTGCCCTGGGGCACGCTAGAGGTTACTGGGGCGGGGACTGACACGCGACCTTCAACTAAGACCTGTTGGCTCCTGTCTGTAAGGAAGCTCTGGATCCATTTCAAGACTGGTCCTCTGATGCCGTAGTGCCTCAACTTATTGATCAGTCTTTCGTGATGCACCTTGTCCGAATGCCTTGCTGAAGTCTAGGAGGGCGACATCTATCTGTTCACCAGCATCTAATCCGGCGGTGATGTCTTGTAGTGTCAGGATGAGCTTGGATTCACAGGATCTTTTCTTGCGGAAGCCATGTTACTGGTCTGTCAAGATCTGGTAGGTGTCCAGGTGTGACATGATATGTGTATGCAGAATGTGTTCTAACACCTTACAACAGACAGAGGTCAGGGAAACAGGCCTGTAATTTGCTGGGAGGCTTCTATCGCCTTTCTTGAATATTGGGGTGACATGTGCCTGCCTCCAGTCTTCTGGAACTCTGCCCTGTTGTGGTGATGCCTGGAAAACTAGTGTCAGTGTGGGAGCAATCTGATCAGCTATCTTCTTCAAGAAGCGTGTAGAGATACTGTCTGGTCCTGCAGCCTTATAGGGGTCTAAATCTCGGAGAAGTTTTCGTACGCCTTCTTCACTGATGTTGAAGTGATGGATGCTTGGGTATGGATTACCAAACATGAATGGGAAGTGTGCAGTGTTCTCTTTTGTAAAGATGCTGCTGAAATGGTTGTTTAATATAGTGGCCTTCAATTTGGGGTCACTGTGTTCAACACCATGGCTCTTGGGAGAGGAGATGTCACTACTGTCGCAGCGCTTACCTTTGACATAAGTATAAAGTTTCTTTTGGTTCCTGCCTTCAGTGACAATATCCTGGACGCAGTTGTTGTAGGCCTTTCTACACTCATACTTAGTGTCCCTTTGTAGTTGTATGTAGCGCTGGATAACCACATCACTTCTCATTTTCATTGCTTTATGGTAGGCTGTCTTCTTTTTTCGAGAGAGGCGTTTAACTTTTCGGTTAACACATGGCAGGCTGAACCTTATTGAGGCCATCTTTGATGGTACCCATTTGTCAAGAGCCATGGCGCAAAGTCCCTCAAGGAGGCCCAGAGTATTTCAATGTCGGTAGATTGTATATTCTGTGAAGTAAAGTTGGCTGAGAATTCCGCTGCTGCTTGTTAAGTTCGTGGTATCTGTTTGCTTCCACAGCAGGATCTTCCGTCTAGGGCGTCGCTGCCTCGGCACCCTGGTCGAGGTTTGGATGAAAACAACATCATGATCGCTGACCCCTGGTGCTGGTTTACACTTCTTGATGAGTGATGGTCTATTGGTCGTGAAAATGTCGAGTGTGTTACTGCCTCTTGTTGGGAACTTCACTGCTTGTTCAGAGCAAGTGTTATGCATAAGGTCTAGAAATATTTGTTGACCTGGGTAGGATTGCTGTTACCTTGGATAGTAGTGGTCTCCCAGTCAATGTCTGGTGGGTTCATGTCACCAGCTATCCATATGGTGGATTGTGGGTATGCAAGGTACAGTTCCTTTATCCTTAGACAAAGCTCTTCCATGTAGGTAGTATCGCTACTTGGAGGGCGGTAGACAGACCCAGCGATCAGTGGGAATTTACCATGGCATATGAAAGAAGCAGCACATATCTCTGTGTTAGTGGAAATTTTTTTTATCTCTGTGCCTATGATGTTGTCTCTCGCGGCGATCATCACCTCACCATGATGACTGACTGAATGGTCCCGTCTGGCCACGAAGTGGTATCCTGCAGGAAGTACTTCTCTCAAAGAACCCTTGGTGTAGCCATGTTTCGCTCCCACCCAATAACAATATCTGGGTTTGACACTTGTAGTAGGAGGTACTCTTCCTTGCCCTCATGCTTTGAAAATTGATGACAAGGACACGAAAAGATGTACGTGAGTCGTTAGGGGGGGGGGGGGGAGGAAGTGTGCTGGGGAGAACCAATTGAGCTGTTAAGGGAACAAAAGCTATGGGCATGGGATGGTGCTGTAGTGCTATTTGGTTCTTCGTAACTGCTTGACAATATGCTATAGGAATTGTTGGTTGCTAAAGAGTTGGGGGGGGGGGGGGGTCAGAGTGTGTTGTTTCAAACAAAGTGGATGAAAAGTTTTGGAGCCCGCAGGTGCAGCATATCCAGCTGCAGTTCTTTGCTCCGTGGAAGATGAAAGGGGGCATGTTCATTCACTTGGTCGCAAAAATCGCATGCAATACAGTTCTGGTTTTACTCTACATGGTTTCTCACATACGCCACAAGGGAAGCGATATGTTGGGCCAGCCAAAGAACAAAAAAAGTAATGGTGTGTATAGATAAAATAAAATAAAATAAATAAATAAATAAATAAATAAATAAATAAGTTTGTTTTGAAAAAGTTAGAATGTCTATTTACATACAAATCGCAACTGACATTTATTTTGCTGAACTGTCACCAGTTAGTGTCCATACTACATATCAGTTGAATGGTCAAATGTCTTTTTTACTCACCTACCGTCGTTTTGAGAGAGATTTGAAATTAATGCAGGAGACACATTTCTAACGATATGCTCTAACCTCTAGGGGATAGTCTTGGGAAAAGTGTCGTCATCACAGAGGCACAGGAAGTATATAGATTGAGAGATAATCGCTCTAAAGCTTACTTTCCCCAGATATCATTCATTCTTTATTAAATGTTGAAAAAATTTGCTTAATGAATTGATTAGGTGTGAAAAATCAATATGATTTTGAAGTCATTTAAAGAGAATACATTTATAAGGTATGGTTTTACATTGTTGAAATGTCCTTCATAGCTTATAGATTAATTGCAATATTTTAGGGGGGCAGCCAAAGATCAAAAAAGGGTAATGGTGTGTATAGAGACGTAAATGGAACAAAGTATAATTATACTACTGAAGTAACCAAAGGACTGCGGAAAACCAATTAATATAAGAAATATTTTTCCAACTGTCAGAAAAATCCGAATACTTATAATTGTTTTCCCTTTCTGCAAAAGCAAGTTTGCGCCTCACGATGAACTTGACCGTAATTCAATTGAAGAGATCTCTAATTATTTGTAGAGCTCTCCAAATAGATGTGTTTATTTAGATTTGGCATTCCATACCGTTTAAAAGTATACAATTTAATGTCCTTTTTTCCTTCTGCCAGTATATGACCCTTTGACCGAAATACAACAATCTAACTTTAGTCCACAAGATTCACAAAATGTATGCTAATCCTTTACTGTTTTCCCAAGTATAACCATATCCCCAGCAAACAACATAAGAAAAAGATAAATCTTAGAGTGTACTACCAGAGTCTATTTTATCAATCAATTAAATAAGAAAAATATGACCTGCGAAATGACCTCTCCCTGCCTGAGGCCGACCGAACACTCAAAATAATCTGAATATGATGAGAAATCTGTTACGTATATGGACTCTATATAACTGTTATAAATATATAGAGCCCCTGATTAAACCTTTGAATATATGTCCTAAAATAAAAATACATTAAAGATACTTTTCGATCTCAAACAATCACTTTCTTGGCTAAAATGCATGAAAATAGCGAATAAGTATAAGAAACAAGTCAATAAAAGGCATTTAAAATTGTCGATTTTAAATTGTGAGGAAGCATTGCTAAACAGGTTTACAGAATTTTTCCGGTTTGCAATTCTTTCCCCTTTTGCAATTAAGTTTTCTTTCGGACAAAAAGTATAATTTTATTTGCTCATGTGCATAAAAATCACGAACAATGTAAATACGTCGATTTGAGAGTATTTGTAGTAGGTTCAAAGACTTCAAATGTGGGAGTATTGGGAAACGTGTTGATAATCACACCCCGTTTTGCAATAAGCCTACTTATCCATTTTGAAAGTAAAGGAACAACAAAAGTATCGTTGAAAAACGGTAATAAAAATGTCATCTAAAAATATTTACAGACTAACGATCTGGGCAGAAATATACTGGGATCGGCAATCGGGTTTATTCGATCATGTCACAAGGAAGACAACTTTTAAAATCTTGGAAAGATATTTTGACACGGTTATCTACCTTAGTTAAAAAATTGCAGTGGGTTTGATTACCGGCCACGTGTGGATTCCATTATTCCCACTTAAAATTAAAATTTTTAATCTTCATACGTAGTCAGTAAATGCTTGTCTTCAATTTCTGTGATTCAACTTGACACTTGACAAAATTATGCTATGCGTGAGCGCGTGTGTGCCAGGATTGTTCCGGCCTTTACCAACATGAACATCACTGAAAAAAAGAAACGAATGAAATATATAAATTTGTCATATTGATTTATTGAACGAAGCAACATGATTATAATAATAAAAATTCTTTTCCACGCTGAATGTTTTGAATTTAAAGTTGTAAATGATTACATTGTTAAGGAAAATTGTTGATTCAAATATTATCATTGACATAAGCGGCTAGATATCATAACAATGAAAATGGCAGTCCAGCTGACTTTGTAAGGTGAGATTCTTTCGTTTTCATAAAGATTGGTTTTCTTTTGGAAGTTGATTTAAAACTATACAACAATTTTTTACTAGATGGACAGACAAAAAGTTTGACAGCTACGGTTGCTCTGAGTCTCTTGGATTTACGATGAATTTTTATAATAGAACTTTGAGGGTTTTCTAAAATATGTCATGTGAAAAAAACTTGTTAGCTGAATGCTTTCACTTCAATTAATAAGTAATTAATAATCATTCATACCCTTTTCGGTTTAGAAATAAAAAGTAAATAAGTTTTATGAAAAATGGGTGATATTGATTGGATGAACATGTATTTGAAGTATGTATATTTTTTTCATCCCATATTGTCATTCTAAAACGTAGAAGGCAAAGCCTCAAAGTGAGCGAAGCATTTCTAAATTTTGTTTCCATGTAGCCTATGTCTTGACTTGGCCTGTTTTTATTTAATTACTTAGTTTAAACTTATTGATTTAATGTCAATTGGGAAACAAGTTCTGTCAACTTATACTAATCCCTCTTGACGGTTCCTGTGTTGGACCAGTACTTTGCGCCGGGAAGGTCATGAAGAGTTCTTGCCTCCAACGGAGTTCGAACCCACAACCTTCGGATCCGTAATTGGATACGTTACCATTGGACCACAGCACACTCAAATGTAATTTAGTCAAATTTAATTACTGACTTTCCCTTCCTTCTTGCAGGAATGGTGCTTACTGGACTAAGACTGAAATCCCACCCCACCCCCTCACACACACAAAACGATTAATATCAAAAACCTAACCGAAACTATTCATTTTTGAATATTATCAGAAAATGGATATCTAAATTAATAAGAAATTATTAGATAAATAGAGAGAGAGAGAGTCTAATCAGTAAACAAAATAAGCAAAACAAAAAGCAACAACATCATTATATGCCATGTGTACACTGAAAGATGTCTTCTGTGTTTCAAGTAAAGGGACATTTGTGTAAGTTTAATATTACATTTTATGATTTTTCATAGAATTTTTTTTTCCTTTCATAATTAAGTCTTAGAATGAGGGAATATGGAATTGATTTTACGTTCTTAGATACACGCATCATAAGTACACTAGAAAGGGGGCGAATAGACGCTTGTTTTTATCACCGATTAACAGATTACACACCTTATTTTCTTTGTACTGGAATGATACAGTGGGACATTTATCTTGTGTATATGTATACATACATATTAACCCTTTCCCTCATATAGACTCATTTTGACGCACTCAATAGGTACCACATAAGGCCTGATCTGCAGAAAACCACAGTTAAACCGTACCAAATTTAATTACAAAATCCTCATTTCCAGACCACAGAGGAGCAGCGAACAGCATAAAACCTGACTCGCAGGCTGATCTGGTTTTATGTTGTTTGCGTAGGTCTTTTCATGGTTTTCTCTATGAGGGAAAGGGTTAAATGATATTTACATTCAGTAGTTTTCCATCATACAGGTAAAATAATGGATACAGACAATAATAATTAGACTCATGTTTCATCAGTTAACATTACATTAACAGTTATATCTGAAAAGAGTCAGAATGGTTATTTGTCTAGCCTAGTAGGAGTTGAGTGTTTGGTGCATTGAAGGAGATATTTATACATTATAAAAAGGAAATAAGTATTTAACAATATCGAGGCTAATTATTAATCAGATTTTGTTTGAAGTGTCTTTTTTTTGCTTTCCATTAATTCCTTATTATTAATCAGTTGTCTGGTAAATGTTTGTGTGTCTGCAATATACCATTACAATGGTTAGAAGTCATATTTTGGGGTGTGTCAGATTTTGTGCAGGTTTGACATTGGATAGAAACTTAAAAATCACTCTCATTGTCTGTTTTCCACATTTTGGATCCTTGATATTTTAACTTCTTTTTTTTTCATCAAAATTATTTTTCTCCAAAATAGTTATATACAGTTTAACAACAATGGCCAGTGAGTGGTTTTCCTGAAAGTCAGTTAAGTAGTATACTCCAAAAATTTGAATTAGATTAATTTTCTGATCCAATTTCTATCTTGAATAACACACTTTATTCTATAACCTTAAGTGGTTATTAAGTCAGTGCTATATATAACAAAATAAATGAAAATGTATACATAATGTCTTAAGTACTAATGATATATTTACCTGCTAGTCAATAAAATTGATATCTCGCAGGTTTCTTACCAAAAACATAAAATGTATGAATACTATCATGTACATTATAGTGTCAGGAGTGTATATCTTTCAGGAGTAAATTTCATACATAAATGATGGAAATGCAACGTCATTAGTTATTTCATTAAACTGACAAATGTCTGGAGGTGATGTGTGGAGACTGAGCCCTGAAGGAGGGTTATGCAGATATACCTGTTAACATGACTTATGCTGTAAGCTAGGTTCATAAAATCCTGTCATGTCATCAGTGTATTTATTCTGTCTGACAGTGGTTTATGCCTTTGGCTTTGCAATATCAGGGTGTTGTGGCTAAAGCATGGTTAAATGATGGTAACTAGAAAATGCAGGTCATTCACCGCTTTTTCCTCTTTTATGCTGTTATCAGTTTGTTATATCATATTTTATTGCAATCATACATACATATAATGTTTACTTGAAATTAACGATTTACTCATAATACACAAAGTAGATGAAAAAATTGTATTTATATTGGATTGGATCAGGCCACAAGTTAAAACAATATTAGCGGTCGACCCTCTCCTAATAAATCATATGGAATCGGTGTGGACTATTTTGTATTGTATTACATTATGCATGTGACTTAACATTTTGTTAATAACTATTTATCACATTTACACCAAAAGAATAAATTATACAGAAAGTTCACTTGATAAAAAAAAAAAGAGAAGTAATAAAGGAAAAAATAGAAACATTTAACAACAATTAATAAAAAAAAATGAGAGAGAAAAAGAACAATTCTCAAAGGTAAATAAGGGAAAAAAAAAGGACTGCTGATTTCCTTTTACCAATATTTAGCTTTAAACCACCTGAAACTAACAGTAACCCCAAATACATTCAGACCAAAATACATTGTAATTCGTTAATGCAACATGAAGGCAAACAATTACATATATCATTATGGTAAGCTGTATTTGTCTACCTATGATCATCAGTTTAATACACATCAATAATACATAGAAATGAACAAAGAAAGGGATATCAGTTTTCAAGTTTTACAGAGGTGTGTATATACATGTAGAATGTCTTTAAGTTGTTAAATGCGTTTCTGATATAGCTGGATTTTTTTTAACGGACATATTTTTCTGAAACTTTGCGCTTCAATTCTTTAGACTATAACTAAAAATATATGAATTAAAAATGAAGGTATTCATCTTCGTTTTAGAGATTAAGCTTATGGTAAAAGTATGTCACTGTTTACTAAAATTTGTAGAAAAAATCAAAGCATTAAAAATTGAAAAGATTGTATTCTAAATACTTTAAAAAATAATATTTGCAAAGAAAAGTTTAGTTCAGTTAATTAATATTCATTTAGTCATAAATTTGTATTATATGAATATTCATGAAGTGCAGGGATAGGAATCACAAGAATTTTCAGCAAATTCCAAAATAACATATATCTTAATACTGAACATTATTTCCATTGTTTATGTTTTATTGTTATCCTGATGAAGGTATACAATAACATTTTGTTGTTAACTTATCATATATGTTTTAGATTTTTTTTAGAAAATCAAATTTTCGTTAAATAAAGTATAAATCAGTCAATATCTGCCCATGTTCAGTGGCAAACCTCAGTAATAAATGTTGATCCTTGTTTATCATCTTTAAAAAAGAATTTAGCATTCAGCAGCCTTAATGAGACATTTCTATGTTAAATGTTTTAATAGGACTCATATTTGTTTTTATTCAAGTTAAATTGTGTTCATAAAATGCAAATTACAATTAAAACATTGAATGAGTCTTTCAAAATAGACAATTTCTGTTTTCAGTGGGCTGAATAGCTACAGCTGGATATAAATATTCAAAACTCTTGCTTTATATTATTCAGTGAATGATTGAATGATGGCATAATATATACTGACAATAGGTTTTACAAATAATGAACTAAATACTTTGTCTACAATCTGGCACATCTTATAATGTTCAGAGCCTTCTGATCAGCAATACATGTGATAGACTAGTGGTTACTGTTAGACTCTATAGTATCAGAGTATTGAGTGGACTGTTGTAGGCCTGATACCCTGTCTTTCCAGCTGCCACATAAGACTGGATGGAATGTGATTTCTGAACAGGTTCTGTAGAGGTAATGGTTGAAGGTACTGAGGTGTTGATGCCCAAATGCATGTTGTTGTTTTTTTGCCTCCCAAAAATCTTTGAGCCTGGATATTAGTAAACTAAGCATTTCATAAGATGATCTTGTATAGAACTTATCAAACTTGAATTCCTTCTGGTGGGGTTTAAGGAGGCAAAGGTTCTTTACTTCCTTTATGTTAGAATCTCCATTGTCCAAGGTCCAGTCCAACAAATTTATTTAAATGTCTTTTGGGCTCACAAAATTGCTGAAAGTAAGAGCTGGAATAAAAATCAGAAAGTCTTGGGCTCTCATCAGACTAACATCTATTTCATACACTAAAAACTTGACTGAAATCAGTGCCTTACTGACAGTGTAAGTTTGAACTCCTAATGCTTAGATTTTTATAAATGATGGATACATAAGTCAAATTTGACCACTTGAAAACATGCATCACATGATTATGGGAAAGAACTAATTAATGTCAAACTCATTATACCCTCTTGATTGTCATGTAGTCATTAATTATGGAGACAGGAGAGTTATAACTGTGTCTTGTTCTTACACTGAATTGCTTAACTTAAGATGAAGAGTATATAAGATTACCCTGAAGAAGCCTGTTACTTTCAGGTAATTGGCAATCAGCCTCTAGAAAAGTTTGTAGGACTTAAGTGTGACATTTTCAAGTATTTGAAAAAGAATCTTAAACGTGATAGGAAATTGTCCTGAACTGGGCTGTAAATTATCCACTCAATATATGTATTGTACATTTAAGACAAGTAAAATTTCTTTTCTGTTTGATATTAAAAGAGAAGATCCTGCACAAAACAGATGTAAAGAAACAAACAAACAAAAACAGACTGTAGTTGATCCAGTAATTTCTGATTTTGACCCTTTCAGGAAAATTCTTTATATAGTGTATCATTTCCAGATTTTATTGTAATAGAAAAAGGTTTGTACCTTGTATGCGTAAACCTTTTAAAAACTCTTTACTAACTAAGAAAATGGACCTTTAACTTCTGATATGCCTCTTAGAAAATATGAAGTGGTGATTATACCAGTACACTTTACCCACAAAATCATGATTTTATACCTCCACATAAATAAGTTTGATTCCTTGTTCTAGACAGGCACAGACCCAAGAGTTCAACACACAGGAACACACATCTTGTAAGCTTCAGAAGTGCAGATCATCAAAAGAAATTACTTTTAATAAGTGGACTATTACCATGAATTAAACCTTCACAGAGGTAGTCAGTGCCCTATTCAAACAGTAAATATGCTTCACATGAGTCTACTGCTTACATGATATAAATACACTTGAACAACAGGCATGAATAGAATTGTGATCCTGCTTGACGCTGGGTGTAATATATCGTGCTAGTTTTTTAACCAAATTGATAATGATAATGAAACTTGGAGAGATGAAAGTTTGTAAATTTTCTATATTTTAATACAAGCATGGACAACATAATTATATGATTAGAACTAAGAAATTGTTTTGATTTATTTTTGATTATGTTTTCCACTTCTTGAATTTCATGACACTCTCGCTGGTGTCAGTGGCATTGCTTAACCCTTTCCCTCATAGAGGATACCATGAAAAGACCTATGCGAACAGCATAAAACCAGATCAGCCTGCGAGTAACTCGCAGGCTGATCAGGTTTTATGCTGTTCGCTGCTCCTCAGTGGTCTGGAAATGAGGATTTTGTAATTAAATTTGGTAAGGTTTAACTGTGGTTTTCTGCAGATCAGGCTTTATGTGGTACCTATTGAGTGCGTCAAAATGAGTCTATATGAGGGAAAGGGTTAAGGTTTTCATTCAGGTCCATATCTCCATAACCACCATACATACTCACTTCAAACTTGGTATACTTGTTCACTATGAATAAGGGAACCATTTCAAAAGGGCAGGTTCCCCTAACATTTGTTTTGGTTAGTTGTGCCCCTTTCGACATGTAGAGGTGGATCTTCAAAATGCAGATTTCCTTAAAGCCACTTAGAGCCCATATGAGATCAATTGCTGGATTTGCAAATGCATGATTGATATCTAATATAAAACAAATATATCTCCTGAAAGAAACCCTTACAATGCTGTCGCCACCTGTGACTGCCTTTGCGACCAGTGCAGACCAAGATCAGCCTGCACATCTGATGGTCTGCACTGTTGGTTATTTTATCAAATTTTCAGGAAGCACCCCATACACACCTAATGTCATAGTCCAAAATGAAGAAAGGGCAAGTCCAATTAAGAAAATTAGCATGGTTAATAAGGGTGGCAGTGTGTACTAGCCTTCATGTATCAACATGATCAATAATTTATGTAGACTGAATATGGGTGTGGGATATATTCACTTAGGCAAATGTTAGTGTCAGTTACAGTCAGGAAGTTGAAACCTATTTAATTAGCTCCTGATCTACTATAGGTGACCTGACTAGCAATGATTACTGGAATACTATTGTCCTTCACCAGCATTGATCAATATTACAAGGAGATTTATTGATGTAGGATTACAAAATTGGGAAGAGCTGATTCTGAGAATAATGTTTTGATGTTAATAACAAAATTATCTAATAAATGTAAACATCACATGGAGGACTGGCCAAGTAGCTATATTTCTAAGTGCATATAGTAACAGGAGATGAAATGGAACAGTTTTGTGGTCTGCTTTTGAAGCTTTTCAAAGCACTAGTCCTGGGATATTGAACTAGATATTTACACTTGAAAACCAGGATACACTTGTTTCTATAAGCATAAACGTAGGGAAGCTTTTCACTGCATATCTTATATTCCCAAGTGAAGTATTGCGAAAAATGTGTCAGCAGTCAATTTTATATGCATATTTAGCTGATACAACCTATATATATCAAATGCTGAAGATTAAGTCAACCAAAATTGGATGGCCTTATCAGTTATACAATGTAATTTGACCTTGCAGTGCAATTGTTTATTATTTATAAAGTAATGATTCCAGAATTGAACTGGGCCATTTTTTTTTCTTTTTCATTTTTTATTTAGCCTATATCCTGTCCTTTATTAAGGAAGAGAACTTCTGTTACTTGATGATGATTCCTTTCTTCAGGAAGTATCTGACTGTGTGGTTTCCTTGTGTTCTGATGACAATGTTTTTGTTAAACTTATATTTCATTTGAGTGTTGTCCAGTATAAAATAAGGGTAGGGACACAACTGACCTTGCTTTGATCATGATTGTCTAGACATGTTAACCAACTTGTCCACAGGCATATACCACCCACAGAGTTATAAGTGTTTGATGTTGCTATGTTATAGATTTACCTTGTCAAAACAGCCTTCAATATGCAGATACATGGAAATAGTTAAATAGTTTATTAGTCCTGCCCATCAGTAGGTGTGAATGCGCTGATGGCAGTTTCTTAATGTATGCATACTTAAATGTGTAGCCAGGTGAATGAAACAGACCTTGAAATGTCCAGCATATTGAAACAGTTGGCGCAGACTTAAAGGTGTGATAACAGAGTTGATGCGATTAAGGGGATGTTTATTTGAAAGTACTGTTCCAATAGTTTCTTTTCATTATGCCATGAAATGCAACTACTTTTTAAAACAAAATGACCTTTAATTAGAAATAGAAGGTATCACAATGAACTTTAGTTTATGACCAAAATTTGCTTTATGTTGAAATACTGTAAATAATATATGTTAATATAGGAAGTGCTCATACATGTATGGGTATACCAAAATTCCATGAGAATATTAAGTTCTATTGTTGGGCCAGTTTTAGGGATGTAAGCAATGAAAACTTAATGGGATTAACCCTTTCCCTCATAGAGGACACCATGAAAAGACCTATGCGAACAGCATAAAACCAGATCAGCCTGCGAGTGATCAGGTTTTATGCTGTTTGCTGCTCCTCAGTGGTCTGGAAATGAGGACTTTATAATTAAATTTGGTAAGGTTTAACTGTGGTTTTCTGCAGATCAGGCTTTATGTGGTACCTACTGAGTGCGTCAAAATGAGCCTATATGAGGGAAAGGGTTAAAAATGATTTGTTTACCCACCTTTAATGTTCATACAGCAGCATAATGTCTGTTTCACTCATAATACTCATTTATCTTTGTCAGCATGAAGTTAATATATTTACATGCAATACTAAATGTTGGCCATGAAACAAGGACACATTTTCATGGTTAAAGTCATGGTTGAAATGTGGCACAATTAGTGTTTGTTGTACAAACTAGAAAGAAACTCTACAGCCCAGGCTCGCCTTTGATCACGCATGTTGATCGTGCATTGATCAAGTTATTTGTTTTATGTATGGATGTAATAAATGACATTTTGGACAATCAGAAGGCTTTAATGGTAGAATTGTGTCCGGAGTAGACAGACGGATTTAGGAGAATACAGACTGGTCCGGACACAACAGCACATTGGGTTGGTACTTGTATCTAGTCATATTAATGAGAATGGCATGTTAGGGGTCCTCTTAAAAATATACATATGTTGTTTTTACGGATTTTCTTTGATAATTATAACAGTCAACCAGAGATTAACCGTTGATTGATTATAATCGATGATTGATAGAAAACTGCCGAGGTCAGCGATTATCGATTGTGTTTCTTCATAATTGTTTCCTCTTATTTCTCTCTTTGCCGGTAATAAAGAGTATGTGTACCAAGAAATGAAAGAAAAAAAAAACAACGATATTAACACTAAATTTACTTTTTTTTATTAATTCTTTTTAAAAGTTTTTTCCTCTTATTTTTTGTAAAATCATTTTTCAATCTTGCATAAATAGCCTGCTAATTCTTGTCTCTTGTAATTAACATTCTTTGATAGCGTCAATATTGTATTAAGGAACCACTCAAGGGACTACCAAAAGGTGGTTTCTAAATGGAATGGTCTTCTAGCAGATTTTTGGAGATCCAGACAAACAAGTAATACATGTGCACAAATGAAAGCTAAACTGTATTAAAATATTTTATTACAACATGAATGCAATACAGACTGCAAAAAATACGTTCCGATTTGTTGTTTTATACCAATGAACTTCATCATGATTTTATTTGTTCTTTCTTACAATATTTTAGTCTAATTTTAAATGATTTGTGATACCTTGGTCCATAAAATTTTTAGTTTGGAGGTGGTGTTTGGAAAACAACAACTTAACATCAGACAATTTAATTGATAATTGCATTAGTATCAAGAAACAAAATTATTTGGCAATAAAATTTCCTCATGTTTCTGTCTGGAAAAAAACCTGAAAACCCACATAAATTAATGTCCAGTGCGCCCAAGGTGCATACCGGTATGTTTGTATGGTTGAAATGTCCCAAGACTGTACTGAGTATTGCATCTGGAAGAATTGATTACCATATTCTTAAATGTAAGTTTTTGACCCAAACCCATTGCTGAACTCAAAGCTTTTGGCACAGGAGGGATGGTTTCACTTTTTTTATGCTCAGTAACTATTGAAACTGGAACCAGCAACTACATTATTAAAGATAAATAATAGTGAACTCGGGGTTGATCTTGCACATAATCTAACCTGCTCAGACCTATTTATGTGGGTGATGGTTGCAAAATAAAAAAGTCTTTTAATGGGATATATTTTTGTGTTAAAAATGTTTTGGCAGGATTTAAAATGGTATTTTGATAAAGATGATGTGTAATACAGGTACTTGCATTTTTAAATACAGGTGCTTGCATGTACAGACTCATTGTCGACTGCACTGCTCGGTTTTAAGAATTAATCATGCACAGCATCACAAGGCATCCTGTATGCATTTCATTTCTTATGTAGTAAGTGTAAATCTAGATCAGCCTGGAATAATCTTTCTTTGACATTTGTCACTTAACCCCACTTGGCCCCTTGCTGTGGCATTGAATCTTGTTAGGGTGTGAGTAAGATGTCCAGGTGGCATTTGGTAGGGCGTAAAAATAATTCTGTGTTTTGGGCAACCCGACCCTACGTAGCAAATACTCGCAGCACCTTAAGTTTTTAGTGGTTGTTTTTAGCAGCCATTTGAGGCGGCCATTTTCCGTGATTCATTCACTGTTATAAATGGACTAAATTAAAAAAAAAGAGCAAAAAAACCCCTCAATCCCAACCCTACCTAACTTTGCCATTGCTCGAAACACATTTCTTGTTTTCTTGGCCTAGGTCAGTGGTTCTGCCTGGGTGCCTCTGTACATTAATGCAAGGAAGGTGGAAGGTGGTTTGTGGTAGGTCTTTAATTCTACCATTTGTAATTATAATAACAAGAAAAGATTTAAAAAAATGTTTTAATGGGAAGCTTACAATAAGCATACTGTCCCCCTCTCTTTCTCTCTTCTGTTGTATTTACCTGTCACCTTATAACCTAACCTGTTTAATATGTCTATGATTTAAATCAAAAGAAAGCAAAAAAAATTAACAAATGCAAAGAAATGGCTGTATAAAAATTAGTGTTTAAAACATAGATATATATATTATAGCTCAAGAATATAAAAAAATATAAAAATATCTGGGCGATTCTCTACCCAATAATTCCACACAACTGTAAAACAAAGGTGCAAATGAGGATATTTATAGGTAATTATCTGTATCACAACAGCTGCACTACACAGTTTGACAGTTCAAATTTTGCTAATTTACTACATTAACTGCACCAAACATTCAATTTTACGGTTACATATTAATAAGCTGAATATTACGCTTTACTTATCCCACACATCATATAATAAACAAACAACTTTGTATTATTGCATGCTCAATACTGTGGAGCCCAAACCTACAAGTGAAGGGATTAAAGTAGATCTTGCTTGACCTACATGTATAAATATCTTTAACCCTTTCCCTCATAGAGGAAACCATGAAAAGACCTATGCAAACAACATAAAACCAGATCAGCCTGCGAGTAACTTGCAGGCTGATCAGGTTTTATGCTGTTCACTACTCCTCAGTGGTCTGGAAATGAGGACTTTGTAATTAAATTTGGTAAGATTTAACTGTGGTTTTCTGCAGATCAGGTTTTATGTGGTACCTATTGAGTGCGTCAAAATGAGTCTATATGAGGGAAAGGGTTAAAATACAAACATCTACTGACAATGTGAGTTCGTTACTGGCTAATAACTTATTAAACATTATCAATTACAGCGAAACAATTTAAAACTAACACAAAGCTCATATTCAATTCCCCAAAGAATCACATAGAAACATTATTGCTCACTGAAAATTATTTCATTTACACCTTTACATTCGACTGCAATTTGTACATGCGCCAACAGGGAAAAGACTTAATTGGTCTGATGTGAGGTTTTACAATGGTAGAATGGTACTTTACTGGACATATATGGCCTTGGCCATTAATAATCATGTTTAATAAGGTTATATAGAGTGGATTGATAATATTATAGTTCTGTTCTATAGATTGGGAAACAAACTAATCCTTGACTGTCCTTGGCTTGAACAGTACTTTAAACCCCAGGAAGAGTCATGAAGGAATTCTGTCCCCAGCAATGTTTGAGCTCTCAACCTATGGAATCTGTCTGCAAACACTTACCACTAGGCCTTACACTCCTAAACCACCTTGGTTCCTTACTTGATTATCACTTGGTTTTACCTTCTCATGAATTTTGTTTGTGAGTGAAAAAAAAACTTTTATGTGAGACAGTTTTGATTAATGATGTTTGCTTTTTATTCATTGCATTTAAATTTTTTTTTTTACGCTAAGTGATCATTCATGAGTGACAGAGCTGAGAGAACACTGAATAAAGACGGAAGTATGACTCAAGTGATTTATTGGCTCAGACGTTTTTATGAATGTATAATATTGCTATGGTTTGCTTTTTTCCTAAAGCTCATGTTTTAGGTTATTGTTTTCCTTTCTGGTTTTCTTTTTTTTTTTTTCATTTTGTTCATTATAAACCCCCAGAAAATGAAACTTTTGGTTTATTTTTAGAATGGCTTCACGGAATAGTAACTACTTTGAATGCTTGTTGTTTTTGTAGAGGAGACTTAAAGGAACAGTTGTCCGTGTCTGTCAGTCACTTTTAGTCACAAAAAAGTTTGTATATAGCTGTATAACTTAATTAATCCTCTAAGGTTCCTGGATTGGATCAGTACTTTGAAAGAATCTTGCTCTTTTTTTCTGTCACTCAATATCGCTCTCTCTAGCAGGGTTTGAATCCACAATACAAAGGTCTGTCTCTTACCTCAAGTTCGAATTAAAAAAACAACAAAAAAAAAACATACTGGTAAGTACAATCTTGCTGGGCTCACACTTACAAATGGTCATATTTTGAGTTTTAGTTTGAGAAATATACTGCAGGTTCAAGACTGCAGAGTCAGTAGTCTATGTACCCTGCCACTGGACCATCACCAGTCTTTTCCAGTATGTAAGTTTATAACAGGGCCCTAATTCATCAAACTCATCGATCAAGTATATTTTAGTCTTGGAGTCTCATGCAAGAAGTGAGAATTTTCAATGTGATGTTTTTCTTAATCATTTAATATTTCAGTGACTCTAGTTATATTTTTTTTATATGTCAAGATAATAAGTATGAGTTCCCACAGGAATTTTGTAAATTCATTATGTTTTGTTATATCAAAAGAAAATGTCAAACATTTGTCTGAATTTAGAATGTAGACTGAATATACAGATTAATTAAGGATTTTAAGAATCAATGTATCAAGGGAACAACATCAGTATGTTATTGATCAACTTAAGAATTATTTCTTATTGTTTAAATGTAAGAGCATCAGCCTAAGTATGATATAGTGAACCTTAAATTATTGAATTTCTCAAGACTTCATATTTTACGAGGTGTTCTCTTATTGAATAGACTCATATCCTGTCATTTGTAAGCTGTTGGGTTTAAATTAGATTTTCACTTTTGCCTGAAAACATGTTACAATTATTGTTGATGTATTTAGAAAGAACAAAGGAGGATATACCAACCAGAAAAAAATCAATTGAATTACTTGAATTTGCTATGGCCAATGGGAGATATTAAAGAGCAGATTTAATTCAGACTTAAATGAATATCATCTTTAGAAGATATTTTGTTTAATTGTAAAGATAATACAGTTGGTTGTACATAGAAAGCATCATATTAAATACCTTTACTAAAGACTTTACAAAAGAAACATTGTATCAGGTTCTGTTGGGAATTTTTGCCATGGATGATCTTTTTGTCTTGTGGTTCTATGAATTGATGTCCATCATGATGCCATACGACCTGGGGAGTGCTGCAGACAGCTGTAAAATGGAACCTTAGTAAGCTTGACAATATAAAATCATAATTTTGATTTTTGAAAAAAGCCAGGGGGGTGTTCTATTACCTTGCTCCCTGCAATATGCGGTTTTGAGGTTAATCGCATTAATTTGACATTTTACGTGTAATTAAATTGGAATTCAACTTTTAGGTCTGTATGCTGAAATTTATCAGTTGCAGAATAATGGCTCATCCTTCTTTGACCTGTAGGTTTACAACCATTAAATGACAGGACATATTTACAGATTAAGACTTTGGCTAAGTGGGCAATGTCCACTCAGGTTGTCCGCTCACTAAATCGAAGAAACTTGAACCCATATTTACCAAACTTGGTCAAAATTTGTATGGGCTCATTATCTTGTCCTAGTTCAATAACCAGCCAAAATGTCTTGAACACTCAAGAGATGTGGCCCTTGCATTGATGGAAAATTGCTGAATTGATAGTGGTTGCTTTTTAACACTAATAAATGTGAACCAGTCTTTACAAAACTTGGTCACAATGCATATGGACATAATATCTTGGTCATATTTGATAAACAGCCTGGATGTCTCAGACATGCCAGAGTTATACAGCCCATGAATTGATGAAAAATTGCAAAATTTATATTGTCCAGTTACATGATCCAGTCTTTACCAAACTTTGTCACATTCTGTATAGGCACAACATCTCAGTCAAGTTTGATATCCAGTCAGAATGTCTTAGTCACTCCAGAATTACAGCCCTTAAATGACTGATAAATTTCAAAACTAATCTACTCTCTAACATAATCATCTCAGTCATTATCTTGGTCACAATGGGTATGGGCACAAGATCTCAACCAAGCTAGATAACCAATCAGAATGTCCCAGACACTCTGGAGTTTTGGCCCTTGAATTAATAAGATTGCAGGATAGGCATATTTTGCAATAACCACTGCTATTATATTTTGTAACTCCACAATGTCTGTGTTTGAGTTTTCCATATGATTGATGAAATAGTTCTGACTCTAGAAGATTTACAAAGAATAACAATAAAATCTGCAATGGATTACTTTTATACCGAGACGAGACAAAATATTTGTTTTATATTCATTTTGGTCAGTTTTATAGGAAGAATTCCTCCTTAAATTTGAAAACCACAGACTAGTACATCTTTTGATTTACAAGATGAGTTGATAGACATTTAGTTGACACCGTGCAACATCGGCCCAATTCCTGAGGCCCTTGAAGTGTCTAGGTCTGGTTTTCTGATACAGGATATAGATACAAGCCTAATTGGTAGAGCCTACACACAGGGACAGTAGGATTCATTCATAACCAGGCGGCATAGCCACTGTGATTGTAAACACCAGGGGTCGCGGGTCGGAGTGATGACAGTAGGGTAGAAGGATGTCTAGTTAAGAGAGATAAACCTGCAAAGAGGCCAAACTTGATCCTTATCAGCTGGCAGTATCAACATCCAGGATTAAAACTAGCAGGTCCAGTCTTTTCCTATTTAGATCCCCCACGTTGAAAAGGATGGTAGGGGGTGTCATACATTCATCCCCCGCCTCTGTCTGTTCATCATTCCTTCTGTCCATTACAAATATCTTCAAAAAGGTATGAGCCAGCATCATAAAACTTGACAGGAATGTTAACTTTTATGGGAAGTTGTTTACCAGAGGTATAAACATAACAGAGTTATGGCCCCTGTCACATTGAAAATGACTCAATTAGTCACTGGGTATTGAGGGTATTCATCTTAGTTGGACATCACCTGCTGTAAGCAGAGGTGACACAGGTGACTTATAGGGATCACTTTTCCATCATCTGTCTGTCCGTCACTCTTTTTTCGTCACGCTTTAGCAGGTGACGCATGTGTTGCAGAGAACTTTTTTTTCTCTAGTATTCACACAAACTGATTTCATAGCCTATTTGGAAAATTCAACTGTTGTAGAATTAACCCTAATCCACATGAGTGCTTTTCAAAAATGTGACCAATGGAAAACCAAATTATTTACAGGCTGGTAAGGTTTTTAGATTGGGAAGTGCACACAGCACTTAGTTCAAGTTGATTGACACAGCCTGGCACGTCATCTGTAGCTCGCCTGAGCCCAAAGTTAATGTCCGACGTCCATCTGTCCATCCATCAGGACATCCATCAACATTTCTGGTGTACACTCTAGACTAGCATCTTCATTTCTTCAGCAGTCTTCTTCAAACTTTATGACAATGTTTATAGCCATAATATCTTGGCCAAGTTCAATTATGGCTGATATCTGCTCTTCAGGTCTGGAGTTATGGCCCTTGAATGATAAAAAAAAGCTAGATTTCACTTTGTGTACACTCTATTATCTTCATTTCTTAAGCATTATTCTTCAAACTTCATGGCAATGTTTATAAATTCCTGGCTTAGTGTGATAATTGCTGATATCTGCTGATAAAATTTGGAGTTATGTCCCTTGAATGATTAAAAAAAGATATGGCCAATGTATAGACTTACACAGGAAAATACTTAAACAATTGATATTTTAAGCGACATTCAAATTTGGACCACTGGTACAGTTTTGTGTATGGATTGAACTTTGACCTTAAATTACCTTTACCCTGACCCAGTGACTTACTTGAATGTATTTTTAAACTATGTCCAAATTTGGCCCAAAGGTACTGTTTGATGTCTGGAATTGAAAATGATCTTGCTGTATTACTGTATGGATAATGTAGTCAGTATATAGTATCTTTTACAGACAATTAAGGCAGTGTTTTACAGGTGAGCGACATCATGTCCATCTTGCCCTCTTGTTAAAATTACATAGTATTACTATGCAGAAGATGTTCTGAGGTCAAATAGTTCATATTGAAACATGTTGGTTAAGAGAGAAAACTTCACTATCTTCATAAGTTCATAAGTATTAAACATTATCTGGCAAAAACAGTTGAAATGAGAAAACATCCTCAGTCTAAGTTGCCCTCTCAGGATTGTGTACAGTGGTATATCTGAGTGGTAAAGGTATCGGGAGAGATAGAGACAAACAGAAACCTTCAGTCCTGAAACTGCAGCTTTGCTTAACCCTTTCCCTCATATAGACTCATTTTGATGCACTCAATAGGTACCACATAAAGCCTGATCTGCAGAAAACCACAGTTAAACCTTACCAAATTTAATTATAAAGTTCTCATTTCCAAACCACTGAGGAGCAGTGAACAGCATAAAACCTGATCAGCCTGTGAGTTACTCGCAGGCTGATCTGGTTTTATGTTGTTTGCATAGGTCTTTTCATGGTTTCCTCTATGAGGGAAGGGTTAAAATCCAGACAAAGATGGTTGATGGGAGATAAATATCAAAGTTTGTTGACCTGTATACCTAGGTAGAATGCTGATATGTGAGCTTGGTGTGTAAGAAATGAGTAATTTGTTTATGTCTCTTAATGAAGTCAGGGTCATGTTTGACCAAACCAACTGGTTATAAAGTGGAGATAAGAATTAGACAGATAGTAGGGTGGGTGTGCAGTATATATTCAGTTTTATTATGCTTTAGATTTAAATGAATGTCATGTATTATTTGTATAAATGCTTCCAATGGAGACATTCATCCTAATTTGTCTGTGAAATATGCTGTATGACCAGGTCGGATTTAGCCAAACCAGAATTTGAGAATTAAATGACCTTACGCAGAAGTCTGCTTTTTACATTGGTAAAACACTAAATATTTTGAAGGGGAATGCAAAATCTTTTAGGACAAACCAGCAGTTCTGGTAATATTTGAATGAATAATTTGTATGAAATTATCCCAGAGGATGTGAGACAAGTCTGGTATTGTGACTGTTTCTGCAGAAAACATTTTCAGTTAGCTTAAGTTTTTTTGTTTGTTTGTTGTTTTTTTTTGTTTTTTTTAGCTCATAAGAACACAATGTGCTCAGATCACCTGTCATCCATTGTGTGTCAACAAATTTCTTTAAAAGACATCTGCTTTGAAACCATTTGGTAGAAATTGATGAAACTTGGCACAAATTATGTTTAGGTGGTAATTCACAAAAGTCTATAGAATAAAGTTGATCCATGCAGAAGTCTGGTTGTCATGGCATTACCAACACCATTTTATTTAGATAACTTAAATCGTCTCCTCTGAAACCAGTGGTCAGAATTTAATTTCATTTGGCAATTAATGGTCACCTCATGACTGTTTACCTCTAGGGGTTGGCAGGTTTCCTTATGTACTCTTAATAGAATTTTCAAAAATTATCTTCTGTGAAAGAAATGGTCAGAATTTAATTTATTTGGAACAAATGGTCCACAATTTGTTCGTTTGCTCTCTTTAAAATTCAAAAAAGCCAGATTTCACATTGTTTGCACTCTAGCATCTTCATTTCATGAGCAATTATCTTCAAACTTTATATCAATATTTATAACCATAAAATCACGGCCAAGTTCGATTATGGCTGATATCGTACCTTTAGGTCAGGAGTTATGCCCCTTTTAATATTCAAAAAATGCCATATTTCAAGTTGTTTACACTCTAGCATCTTCATCTTTTGAGCAATCATCTTCAAACTGTATGGCAATGCTTATGACCATAATGTCTTGGTTGAGTTTGATTATGACTGAGATCAGTTGATTAGGTCAGGCGTTAAGCCCCTTTTAATATAAAAAAATGCCAGATTTCACGTTGTTTACACTCTAGCATCTTCATCTTTTGAGCAATCATCTTCAAACTTTATTACAATGTTTATGACCATAAGGTCTCGATTGAGTTCGATTAATGCTGAGATCCGTCAATTAGTTCAGAAGTTATGCCCCTTTTAATATTCAAAAAATACCATATTTCACTTTGTTTACACTCTAGCATCTTCATCTTTTGAGCAATCATCTTCAAACTTTATGACAATGCTTATGACCATAAGGTCTCGATTGAGTTCGATTAATGCTGAGATCCGTCAATTAGTTCAGAAGTTATGCCCCTTTTATATAAAAAAACCATATTTCACTTGTTTACACTCTAGCATCTTCTTTTTTAGCAATCATCTTCAAACTTTATGACATTGTTAATGACCATAATGTCTCGATTGAGTTCAATTGTGGCTGAGATGGGTCAATTAGGTCAGGAGTTATGCCCCTTTTAATACAAAAAATGCAAGATTTCACTTTGTTTATTCTCTACCAACTTCATTTTTTTAACAATCATTTTTAAACTTTAAGACAATGTTTATGCCCATAATCTCACAATCGGGTTCAATTATAACTGATATTGACTTGTAAATTTAGGAGTTATGCCCTTTTCACCATAAAAAAAAAAAGCCAGATTTCACTTTTACACTCAAGCATCTTTATTTCTTAAGCAATCATCTTTCTCAGGTGAGCGACCAAGGGCCATCTTGGCCCTCTTGTTGAATGTATACTATAATTTCTGAAATTAAGTTGATCCCTTGAAAAATGAGGCCCAAGGGGGTCGGCTAGTTTCCTTATTTACCCAACATAATAAAATTCAAAATTCTTCTATGAAACCAATGGTTATAATCTATTTTCTTTCTGCATAAATAGCCACCTCATGGTTGTCTACCATAATTGTTAAATTGAAGTTGATCTCTTAATCATAATAAATATAATCAATGTCTTTTTCTATGAAACCATTGGTTAGAATTTAATCTCTTTTTAGCTCACCTGAGCATGCTCAGGGTGAGCTTTTGGGATACTTGATTGTCCGTCTGCCGTCGTCCGTCAACAATTTGATGTTTACACACTAGAGGCCACAATTTTTATCTAATCTTCCTCAAACTTGGTCAGAATGTTTGTCTTGATGATATCTTGAACCCTTTCGAAAATGGGTCAGGTTGGATAAAAAAGTAGGTCAGTAGGTCAAATCTTAGAAAAATCTTGTTTACACACTAGAGGCCACAATTTTGATCCAATCTTCCTCAAACTTGGTCAGAATGTTTGTCTTGATGATATCTTGAAACCTTTCGAAAATGGGTCAGGTTGGAACAAAAATCTTAGAAAAATCTTGTTTACACACTAGAGGCCACATTTTGATCAATCTTCCTCAAACTTGGTCAGTTTGTTTGTCATGATGATATCTCGAACCAGTTTGAAAATGGGTGGGGCTGGATAGAAATGTAGGTCAGTAGGAAATTAAAAATTTTTAATTTTTGGTCCAATCATCCTCAAACTTTGGCAGAATGTTTGTCATGATGATATCTTTTGTGGATGGGGTCAGAAAATTCCTGAACATTGTTTCACCTCATCATCTTAATTCTAAAGCAATCTGTTTTGTATAGGCAATGAATGATACTTTTCTCAGGTGAGCGATCAAGGGCCATCTTGGCCCTCTTGTTTCATATTTGGTTACCTCATGATTGGCTAGTTTTTTTGTATATACTCTGTATAAAAAATTTCAAAATTCTTCTCTTCTGAAACTAATGTTCAGAATTAATTATTGTTTTGCACTATAGATAACCTCATGGTTGCATACCTTAATCGCTTGAGCATTTTTGATCCCTTGAAAATTGAGGCCTCCAGATAATTGACTAACTTAAGAATTCTTGTATCTGAAACTTGAATCTGGTTGCTGCTGGAAAAATTAAGTGACTTGAATCGTTTTAAATAAGCTTAATATGTACTCTGGTGAGTGATCAAGGGCCAAATGGCCTTCTTGTTTTATTAGAAAAAAAAGCTGGCAATATTTTAACAGTTTTCATATTGCTATCCTGTACTATGCCCATGCCCCCATATTTTGAGCCTTGTCACGTAAATTTCACCACATGGACGAAAAATGATTTCTCTGTTGAGTTATGGACATTTTTAGAATATATTATATATAAAGTTTTTTTGTTTCAAGATGTGAGCACTATCACATTCTATCTTCCACTGACATGGTTTATATCTTTTATTTCCATTTTGTTGCTTGGGAGGTTTTCTCATCTTCCTTTGAAAAGGGCTTGTGTATTTAAACATCCTTCTTGAGATTCATATATCAGTTTTCTTGAATCTGTGTGGGTTGGTTTGTCTTTTACTTTTGTTTGATAAAGTCCCAAGGGCTTTGTATATTGCTGTGATGTTGAATTTAATCTGATACCGTTGCATTACATTGAATGTTTCGTCAGATTTGTGGTGTCAAGTATTGTTTGTATTATAAACTTTGAAGTTGCATTTAATCTGAATTAGGATTAAAACTGGAAATGAAATATGAAATCTTATGATATTTATGGAAGTATTAACTGTTTATTGAATTTCAAGAATGTTGAAACAGATTCAGCTAATTCTAAAGATATTCATTTTAAACAAAATATTTCTGTAGCACAGAAAAAAGTAGATTTATGTAATATAATTTCATCCGTATTCTGCAGTTGTTAAACTACGGTAATGCACTATATTTTACTACATGAGTCAAACCTGTGTGTATTGGAATTAACTTGACACCAAAACAGGTATAGCCATGCCCCGAATGTTTTGTCGGAGGTTGTTGAACTAAGGTAACTATTTAAAGCAAGATTCACATGCATTTGTTTGTCGGAGGATTGTACAGCTTTTCACTGGCTAAACCGATATGCATATTCATTTCGGAGCGTTTTGGCGTCATGTTAATTCTTCTCTGAGTAACAGTCAGCCTATGAATAAAGGCAAGTGACTATGAATACATGTACATCCATGTGTGGCTGAAATGTCCAGAGTGTTTGCAGAGACATTTGAGATAAATGAAAGATCATGTAAAAAAATCAGGATCTGGTATTCTGATGTGGACATTTTTGATGCCTTGCAAAGGGATCAGATCAGACAGCTTTATCCTGGAGCCTTAAGCTTTTTGCCATTGATTTAGTAAACTGTTATAAAACCACGCATAATTATAAATTATGTGCCTTGGAATGACACTCATAAATACATTTGCCCTTGAAATAATCCCCATAATATAGTATGTTGTGTCCTTCATACCACCCGGAAATATCTGTTTACTTAGCTAAAGATGTCTTAGACATTATTTTTAACATATTTTTCATTACTTATATTGAAAAAGGTATTCTTACAACTTAGGCTCATCCCTTTTGCGGTTCTTGAATTGCACGAGTACATTACACCAGAGGTCATCAAAGGTTCTTGTCCCCTACAGGGTTTGAATCTGCAACCTTTGGATGACCGCTTGCATTATTCTACCACTTGGCCACTGCACTCTCATATCTTAGATCATGTACTGAACCAATATCATCAATAAAGTAAGAAGCATTGAGGATAATAACTCAGTACATGCACAATAAGTTATATGACATCTAAGTACGCTTGCTCACTCAGCCCCTCACCGTGTGAGTTCAAATCCCGGCAGGGTCATTCGGATTTTCATGTGAGGAAGCCTTCCAGCTGGCTTGCGGTAGGTCGATGGTTCTACCTGGATGCCTCCGTGCATTTTGGGTCGTCCTCCACCTGTAATTAGCTGGACGTCCCCATATGACTGAAATACTGTTGAAGCGACGGTAAACTCAAATAGTCAAGTCAAGTCTAAGTACGCTTGCACTTCAAATGAATGGCATCTGATAACCATTTGTGTGTTTGAGACATTAACATTATTTTTAGCTATAAATGCTTTGGATGGAATGAAAAAACAACCAGATTTTGTGGGAATTCACATCTTCACTGGAAGCCATGATAAATTTGAAGTGTTGATTAAATCTGTAGGGGTCTGTTATTATAACGCAGCATTCAGTCTCAAGATTAGTGATTGAGTCTTGAAATTGTCAGGCTTTCTTCATGCTGAGTACCGACAAGCAGAAGCTCTAGATTGTAAAGGTTTTATGTGAAAGAAACAGAAGAAACCTGGGATGATTTTATTTTGCCTCACAAATTTGTCTCTTTAGCACGTCAGAGCATATTTTCATGGTGAGCTATTAGGATTGGTTGTCAACAATTTCCTTTAAACGATCATCTCCTTCTAAACTGCTGAAAGGATTTTTGACCAAACTTCACAGAAATGATCCTTATGAGGCTTTATAAAGTGTTCAAATTGTTTAGATTGGTTGAAAAAGTAGGTCTCAGGAGCTAAAAATAGATCTTAAAAATGCAAACTTTGAAAATCTTCTTCTCCAAAACCACAAGGCCTAGAGCTTAGATATTGGGTGTGTAGCATCATCTAGTAGTCATCAAAGTTTATTCGGATCACGACATTAATGTCAATATAGGCCTGCCCCAGAGGTCTTTTGATTTTACATAGACTAGTATAGGAAATTTTACAATCTTCATCATTCAAGTTTAGATATTTGGTTTGTAACATGGCACAGTGGATCTATATACCAAGTTTGTTCAAATCATGGCCCTTGGGATATTTATATATCATTAAGTTTTGAATTTCAGACAATTATCATTCATCTTGACATAAATTTGTACATGAATATCTATAAGGTAAAGGGTTTAACCTTTCCCTCATAGAGGACACCATGAAAAGACCTATGCGAACAGCATAAAACCAGATCAGCCTGCGAGTAACTCGCAGGCTGATCAGGTTTTATGCTGTTCGCTTCTCCTCAGTGGTCTGGAAATGAGGATTTTGTAATTAAATTTGGTAAGGTTTTACTGTGGTTTTCTGCAGATCAGGCTTTATGTGGTACCTATTGAGTGTGTCAAAATGAGTCTATATGAGGGAAAGGGTTAATAGATACCGATGAAGCAATGATGTAAAATATGATAGTATTCATACCAGGTATCACTTTCAGTCTGATCTGGCACTTCAGTGGTCGAACATTTTGAGGAATGGTGGTAATTAAATGATTACAAAGAAGAAGAAATAGCTTCACATACAATTAGTCTGCTGTAATGCAGGGATAGATGGGAATTGTGCTGGAGACTTGGGAGGGAGAAGTGGCTGACATTAATTGCATCCAATTGTAGAGCTCTGGCAACCAACTGACTAACACACAGGCAGATATGGACGCTAATCTCCTGGCTGGGGTTCACTGTGTCAAATACTTGGGCGCTAAAACACCTGAGATCCGGATGATTTATGCTGCAGGTTCCTGAAAATAGACCAAACACTGATTATTAATGACAAACTTTTCCAGGTTTATATTCTTTGAAACTGGCAGCAGTATCAAATTTGAAATTTGGAGAAGCATCGGTCAGATACCCCACCCTGTCTGTTACACATTAAGAGGAGCTCATTTGGTTTACAGGGTGGAGACATAATACATTTTAGGATTCCAAAAGAAACTTACTGTGAAGAAAACAGGTGTTCTGAAAGCCAAATCAGATAAATATCATACATTGAAAGCCAGAAAGGCTGATAAGCATATACTGAAAGGAGACTGATGTGCCCTTCTGGCTTTCAGTGACAATATTTTGTCTGAACCTATTTGCATGTTATTGACCTGCTGACTGCTTCAGTCACAGACATCATGTGACTGAAACAAAACAAAAAAATAAACATCATTAAAGTACAAAATTAATGTATTCCAAACTCCAAAGTAATAATTTTACAGTGTCACCAATTTTGTCAATATTAAGCATGCTTATCAAACCAAAGAAACTTTTTCTTGAAGGAGTATATGGTAGAGGATCAACACATATACATAAGATTTCCTGGGTCAAATTTCACCAACAATTCTTAGCACTAAGCAAAATTTAGATACTTAAGGCCAAATTTCGTTACTCTTGTTTCTCTAATAAAAATACCCAAATATTTCTTTTTTAGCAATTTTTGTTAGTTATTTAGGTAATAATTCATTTCAGCTGAGTCGTTTACTTGAATATTTCATCAAATAGCAATGGTGGAATGTGTATCCAGTGTCTATTCTAGGATGCGCAATTGCGCGATTCAAAGATCGCGCACATTTTTGAAACATGTGCCTGAAAATCCCGCAGCTAAATAGTTAAACTTACTCAAAAAGTGTAAAATTTCCAGTCGGCTTATTTGTTTACATGAACAAGGGAGGTAACTATAAGCAAAATTAAATCAATATTTTCGTTGAAAAATTAAGGAAGACAACTCTTGTTGTCATAAATAAAAATATTTTCATTTAAAAATTTCATCTGTTAAACTGCTTGGTGAAACTAAGTCAGTGCAGATGAATGATAGGTGAATCATCCCTCCAGACACTGATGACCATTAGCATTGTGGGACCACCTCTGAGAAGTTATGATGCTTCAAGGGTTTTACAGGAGTTCAAAACTAAGAAGCAGAGGAGAATCTTTCAAAAATTGTCATTTGATGTAGGCATATAAAAGGTAAACCTGTAATATGTGTAAAATGTTAAAGTTAAAACATGAAAACATGTAAAATAATTAAAAACTGTAAGGGTGTAATGGTATACCGTATGTCGATACACCACAGTATTTTCTTTACGGTACAATTCACGGTATGCTCCCAGGTCTGCACGGTACAGTATGGTATTGTTAACTTCCAGGTTGTTTTTTTTCTTCTTCTTTTATAACAGTGGCTTCCCCTCGGAAAAAAGCGATATTTTTCACCTCCGAGAGTAGAAATAAGAAATCTCCTAACAATACAATTTTTCCATCCATTAACTTAAAAGAAAACAAAAGGGAAAGTAAATAATGCATATCGCTCTACTGTGTATATTACTTAAATGAAAGCACTTGCTGTGGGCAGTTAAAAAGAGTCATTCTTGGAATGTTATGCAATCAACACACATTCTTATGCTTCCAAATTATACAATGATACGGATTACTCGGATGGTATCATTCATAATGTTGGTTAACATCTTTCAAGGTCTCTACCGGCTATGTTTTACTGCTAAAATTGCGTAATCATAACAACAGCGGCTATAAGCGATAATCATCAACAATGTTTGATGACCTCTGCATGTTTTAATCAATTTAATTGATTGATTAGTTTGCCTTTTGAGTAAAAGAGCGATTTTCATCAGGTAACTACATAAAAGATACTGATTTATATAAAATGGGATCAATTAAATGCTTAGTCTGATGCAAATTATCGCAATTCGAACATCTGAAATCAAAACTTCATCCGATTGGAACTGCAGGTGTTTTTCCTTGGTATAAATATGGATGCTTCAACTTCAAGTATCATCTTAAGTGATTTCATTGAAAATATTTAAGTGGTTGTCATGCTGTGTCTGTTATAGAATAAGCATTTAAAATAAGTCTTATAAGTTTGATTAAGTTTCTGCAATATATATGGCATTATCATGTAGTTTTGATATTACTTTTGATCATTTAATGACGTTAAAACAAGATTTTTATCAGTAAACAACAAATTAAATCATATAAAAAGGTGTTTTTATGTTAATGACTTTACTGATATTTTTTTTAATAATTTAAAATTTAAAAAAAAAAAATTGTTTCTACAGAAAGCAAAACTGAATTTGTATTTATTATGATAAAAACTAATATATTAAACAATTAAGAGTTTATCTTTGTTTCTTAATCATTTATTCTGCATTTTAAGATAGGAAACAAGGCTGACAAAACTTAAAAACCCGTATCGTGATATGTATGGTATCAT
>JAIFHC010000170.1:0-50000 GCA_021229015.1 Solen grandis | reverse complement strand
AAAAAACTTTTTTTCATATACTTTCAATAAAATTTTTTTAATTTGGAGCTATTTTATCCCCGAATAAATAATAACTGGGTAAAAGCCCTTGCCCTTTGCATATTATGCTTATTTTTTTTCTATGATTTTTATTTGTTTGTTTAAAATGCAAAAAAGTAAAATAATGTAGATTGAACAAAAAAAAAGTCAGGAGCTGAAAAAAAAAGAACATATGGATTTTACAATTTTTGATAAAAGGTTTCAAACTTGGACTGGGGAAATTTTGACCCAAATGAAGTCCGATTTTAAAAATTTCTAAACCCCAAATAAAGATCTTTCACAGACAAAACCTTTTTGGGTTCTAAATTTCTATAAAATTTTTTAGTTTTGGGAAACTATTTTATGCCGAAAAAAAAAAATAATAATTGGTAAATGACCTTGACCTTTGCATTTTATGCTTGTTTTTTTTTTCTATGTTTTTAATTTTTTTTGAAAAAAATGATAAACGGGAAAAATAAGGGAAAAGATTGAACAAAAAATAAAGTCAGGGGCAGCAAAAAAGAGAAAAAAAATTTTTAATTACAATTGTTTGATAAGAGGATAAAAATTTTTTGGACTGTTCCCCATTTAAACAAATGAAGCCCGGGTCTTCAAAAACTAAAAAATTAAATGGAAAATCCCCCTCAAAAACCCTAAAACCTTTTTTTCAATACTTTCTATAAAATTTTTTTAGTTTTGGGCTATTTTAGCCGTAAAAATAATAAAAATTTGGGGTAATGCCTTAAACCTTTGCATATTATGCTTTTTTTTTTTTCAAATAAATTTTTTTTGTTTGAAAAAATCCCAAAAAACAGTGAAATAATGAAAAAGATTGAAAAAAAAATTAAAGTCGGGAGCACAAAAAAAGGGAAAAATTTTAGGGGATAAAAAATTTTTTGATAAGGGGAACAAATTTTGGACGGGGGTTTATTTAAAAAAATGAAGTCCGATTTTAAAAAAAACTAAACATTAAGGGAAAAATTTTCTCAAACCAAAACCCCTTTTGTTCAAAACTTTCTTAAAATTTTTTTTGGGATTTGGAGCTTTTTTTTCCATATAAAAAAATAAAAAATGGTATATGACCTTACCTTTGCATATTATGTTGTTTTTTTTTTTCCCGGGAATTTTTTTGTTTTTAAAAGCAAAACCCCTTGAAATAATGATGATATTGAAAAAAAAATTTAAAGCCCGAGCAAAAAAAAGGGAAAAACATATGGATATACAATTTTTTTGATAAGGGAAATAAAAATTTTGGAAACGTTGCCCTTTTGGGAAAAAATTTAAAGCCCGGTCCCCAAAAAACCTAAACAAATGGAAAAAATTCCCTCACAAACAAAAACTTTTGTTCATATATTTTCTAAAAAAATTTTTTAGATTTGGAGCTTTTATGCCGATTAAAAAATTTAATAATTGGTAAAAGGCCCTTGCCCTTTGCATATTTGCTTTTTTTTTTCTATGATTTTTTTTTGTTAAAAAAAATCCCTAAAACTGAAAAAAAAGAATTTTGAACAAAAATAAAGCGGGAGAAGAAAAAAAAAAGAGAAAATTTTGGTATAAATTTTGTTTGATAAGAGGTCAAACTTTGGAGGGTGGTCATTTGTTTCAAATGAAGTCCGTTTTAAAAAAACTAAACCCTTAAGGGAAAAGATCCCCTCAAAAAACTAAAACTTTTGTTCATATACTTTTATAAAATATTTTTAGTTTTGGAGTTTTTTTAAATGCCGAAAAAAAAAATAAAAATTTGGGTAAATAAACCTTGACCTTTGTTTTAAAATTTTTGTTTTTTTTTCTATGATTTTATTTTTTTATAAAAATGCATAAACGTAAAATAAATGGAAATTGAACCAAAAAAAAATCAGGGCTGCAAAAAACCCTTAAAAAAAGTCATCCCTTTTTAAAATGTTGATTTTTTCGAAAATATTGGTTAATTTTGACCGCATACTGGGGAAAAACCCATGCATTTCCCGAATTCCCCCCCCAAATATTTTGTGGTTTTTCCCTTGCAGACATATGCAAAAAACAAAATTTCCCCTTTTCCCAACTTGAAAAAAATTGGGTAGGTTTTTGGTGGGACCTACCCTTATTTAAAACATTTTTTGCGATATTCGAACATTCAACCTCCTTAGCACGAAATTTTTTATATACGCAAATTTTGGGAAACCTATCATTTTTTTATTGGGTTTTTTTACAAGGAACATTGTCCCAAAAACCGAAATTTGAATCGGACCTCAAAAAAAGGAGAAAATTGCTTATTAAAAATTTTCATAAAAAACCCCCCCTGGGGGGAAAAATCAAAAAAAAATAAAAATTTAATCCCGACGTTGGGGATCATTTTCCCCAAATATTTTGGTTATTACTGATAAAAGTTCATAGATGTGGTTTTCTCCCCCCGGGACATGCCGTTCAAAAAAAAAGGGGAAAAAAAAAAAAAAAAAAAAAAAAAAAAAAAAAAAAAAGAAACAAAACGAGAAAAATGGGTTTCGCCAGCAAATGAAAAAACCCTTTAAAAAAAAAAAAAAAAAACAAAAAAGAAAAATATTTTTTCGCACTGCGAGGGGGGAAAAACCTAAAAAATAAATTTTTGGGGAAAAAGCCGAAAATGAAAAAGGAAAAAGTTTAAAGGGCCCTTTGGTTACACAATTGCATCCTAAAATCCCCCATTCTCTCAAATACGCATCCCAATTCACCTTTCAACAGGGGCCCTTTTTTCCTGCTAGGAACGTGGATAGGGGGAAACCCAACCCCAATAACCCCCTTCTTTTCTTACTTCAACTTGCTAGATTTTCGTGTACAACCCTTATCCAAAAAAAATAAATATCTCATTTTTTGTTAAAGGGGGAATCATCGGAATTTTTTTCAGGAAAAATTTTCACACCGTGGGCTACGGCTTTCCTGCAAATTTCAATTAAATACTTCAACTTCCCGTTTTTAAATATTTTTTTTAATAATTCTTGCTTAAATATGCATGAGCCCATAATCACGGACCAAAACAAATATTCCTGAGAAAACATCACTTAAATTTTTAGTGTCTTAATCCCGAAAAAATCAAAAATTTTTGACTCAAAAATTCCCCCAAACTACAAACCCTTTTTAATTTCGTTAAAAAATACAAATTTTTGCCTTTTTGCCTTTAAATCAACCAAATTTAAAAACCCCCTCTTCAAAAACTTAACATCACTGGAAAGGGGCTCTTGAAGAACTAAACTTTTTTTCATTCTCTCCCCCCTTGAAATATTTGTAATTTTGGGGGCTCTTTTGGGGCCAAAAAAAACACAATAAACGTAATATTACCTTGACCTTTTCATTTATTTTTTAAATTTTTAATTGGAGGCCCTTTTAAAAATAACCCAAAACATAACTTGTGGAAAAAATCATGAAGAATGAACTAAAATTTAAAATCAGGAGCGACAAAAAACATGTTTAAAAAAATTTTAAATTTTTTTCCCAAAATTTAGTGAATTTTTTAACCCTTTTTTAAAGGGAAAAAACCCTGATTTTTAATTTCGCCCCCTCAAATATTTTTTTTTTTTATGTCTTTTAAATAATTTTTCCGGGAAAAAAGTTCTTTTATTGATGTCTCCCAAAAAAGGATGGGTTTTTTGGAGCCCCCCCTTTATCTGAGTTTTTTTTCGGGTTCAACTCTCAACCTTCCCTTATAACTCAAACTTTTTAAATCACTCATTAAACCTTTAATTTATCCCCAATTTTTTTAGGGGTATCAAAAAATGAAAAATAATGCAACAAACCGCATTTGAATCGGGTTCAAAATTTTTTAGTTATAAGCCCAAAAAAAGTGGGTTTCAAGCAAAAAGGCCCCCCGCGGCAAAAATTTTTAAAAAACCCAAATTGAAATTAAAATTTGCCCCATTAGGTTTTAACCCTTCGCAAAGGGAGGCCCAAAAAACAAAGGTTTTCCCAAAAAAAGTAATTTTTCACGTTTTTTTTTTCCATTTTGGGCGAAAAAAATTTCCCAATTCTTTAATATATCAAAACCCCCAATTTAAAAGCCTTAAAATTTCCCCCCCCCACCAAAATTCCCTCCCCCCCCAAAACAAAGGAAAAAAAAAAAATTTGGACTGCCGTAATTACCAAAACAAGTCCGAAATTCAAAAAAAAAACATTAAAAAAGGGTCTTCCCAAAATCTAAAAAATTTTGTACTAAACTCTCAAATGAATTTTTTTAGTTTTTTTTAGCTACTTGGGGCCCAAAAAAACCAAAAACGTAAAATGCCCCTTTACCATTTTTTTATTTTTTTAAATTTTTTAAATTTTGGGCCCTTTCAACATACCCAAAACATTTAACCCTTTTGGAAAAAATAAAGAAGTTAACAAAAAAAAGTTTTAGAAGCGATAAAAAAAAAATTTTTTGAAACTTTAAAAATTTTTCCCAAAAATTTTGTGAAATTTGAAACCCTTTTTCCCAGGGGACAAAAACCCTACATTTCTTAAATTCGCCCCCCCCATAATTTTGTGCGTATATTTTCTTGCAAATCATTTTCGCAAACAGAAATTTTTTATTGAACTTAAACCCAAAAAAAAAAGGTTTTTCGTAGGGCCCCACCCCCTTTTCACAGTTTTTTTTCCCAGGTTTTGAACATTTAACCTTCTTAAAAACCCAAAAACTTTCAGCGACACTTTCCCCGAAAACCCCATCATATTTTATTTTGGGTATCAACAAGGGAAAAAGAAAGCAAAAAAACCCCATTTGAATCGGACCCCAAAAAGTGATTAAATTTGCCCTTAATAAAAATTTTAATTTCAAAACCCAAGCCCCCCCTGGCGGAAAATAAACCTAAAAGAAAAAATTTTTCCCAAAGTTTGGGTCTTTTCAATACGTGGGAATAAAAAGATAAAATTTCATTCATGGCTTTTTTTTATCCCTGGTGATAAGCCGTTCACAAAAAAAGGTTAGAAAAAAAATAAAAAAAGAATCGCAATCGCGATATCATCGGGTTTTCCCCAAAGCAATTCCCTTCAGTTTTACGAGTCGCATTATTCAAAAATATTTCTTCGTTCAATGGCATGTTTATAATGGTTAAAAGGGGATTTTCAAAAAACTTTGTCGCAATGTTTTAAAAAGACTTTTTACCCAAAAAAAGATTTTTGAGTATTTTCCTGTCAGTTATGTAGCGCGATATCATCGGTTTTCATGAAAGGGAATTCCCTTCCAATTTTCCCCCCGAAGGGGCGCAGATTCGAAAACCCCTTTCTTCATTCAATTCTTGTTGAACTGTTAACCCGTGATCTTTCAAACGTTTCTGTCGCAATGTTTAAAACAACTTTTTACCCCAAAGGGTTTGTTTTAGTATTTTAAAAAACCCTTCAAAAAAATTAAAAAAACCGCGATAAATTCACAGTTTTCATAAAGCAATTCCCCTTAGTTCAGAGTCGCATGTTCGAAAAAAAATATTTCTTATTCCCTTGGGTTGTTGAATACTGTTTAAAAAGGATCTTTAAACTTTTTTTTCGCAAAGTTTTTAATCGAAATTTTTCCAAGAAAATACTTTTGGTTTTTCCGGGCCCGTTATTTGTCGAAAAATTGAAAAATTTTTACGGACCCTTGGGGGTGCAATGTTATATTTGTGTTTTTGCTTTATGATGGAGGCAAATCCCCAAATTTTTATTCCCATAAACAACAATTGCAAACGAAAACAACCGTATTTAAAAGACCACGAAAAATGAATAAAGCCACCCCAACACAAATTTCAATAACGTTGCATTGAATTCCCATTCCCTTTTTATGAAATATTGCATTAAACTTTTTTTTTGGGCCTTTCAAATTGATGGTCCGAAGAACAGAATGCAAAAAAATCGCTTAAAAAACAGCCTTCATTTTTTTTTTAAAATTTTTAATATGTTTAAGCTAATCGCCCCCCCCGGGAAAAAGAACCCAAAAAAAATTTTAAAATTTTTCTAAAAGGTACCTAGCAAAAGCAGCAAATGGGTTTAATCAAGTTTTCAAGTCGCAATAGCAAAAATTCTATTCCTTATTAACCCCAAATTTTAAACATTAAAAAAAATTTTTAAATTTTTTAAGAGGGTCAAAATTGGACTGGGGTAAAAAGCCCAAAAAAATTCCCATCTTCAAAAAATTACATCATTTGGAAAAGGGTTTTTAAGAAAAAAACGTTTGTTAATATACTTTCAAAGAAATATTTTTTGTTTTTGGGTATTTAAACCCAAAAAAAAACACAAAACCCCCCAATAAGCCCTTGAACTTGCCAAATTTTTTTTGGTTTTAATTTTGGGGGTCCTTTCAGACATAACAATGCAAAACTTTTTAAAAAAATTTATGAAAAATGAACAAAAAATAAAGTCAGGGGACAAAAAAACATGTTTTAAAATTTTTTTAAAAAATTTTCCCAAAATTTTTGTGAAGTTTTTGTTTTTTTAAAAGGACAAAACCCTGCATTTCTTAAAAAACGCCAAACCCTAAAATTTTGTGGTTTATTTTTTTTCAAAAAACATTTGTAGCCAAAAAGAAATTTTTTTCTGATCTCTAACAAAAAAGGAAGGTTTTTCCTACCTCCCATCTGCACAGTTTTTTTCGGGTTCAAATTTTAAACCCTTCCCTTGTAGCTCAAAAAATTTTAGCCCCCATCCACTCATACCTAGAAAATATTTATACTTTAATTTGGCCAAACAACAAGGAACAAATGCAAAAAAACCCCCAAAATGGGTCAGACTTCAACATTTTGAATTTTTAATAGAAAAGTGCTTTCCCGGGTATCGCCCCCTGCGGCAAAATGGGGAAAAAAAAATGGGTTAAAATTTTACCCTTTGGTAACCAGCAATTCGGCAAATAGTTTTAATTAAGATTTCAAATCGCACTATTTAAAAATTCTATTTCTATACATCAAAATTTTTAAACCTAAAAAAATGATTTTTCAATTTTTCCAAAAAAAGGGTCAAAACCTTTTTGGGCTGCCGAAAATGACCCAAAACAAGTCCCCCTCTTCAAAATCTAAACCTCATTAGAAAGAACTTTTTTTAAAACTAAAAACTTTTGTTTATATATTGTTTAGGGAAATTTTTTTTTGAATTTTTAGGGTTTTCAAGCCGAATTTATAACAATTTTCCCAATTTGACCTTGACCTTTTTCCAAAACAAAAAATTTTTAAAAATTTTTTAATATAAAACTTAAAGCTTTTTATACATTACATGTTAAAATTTCTTTAAAATTTTAAAAAAAAAAAATAAAGTCGGGACTTTAAATATTTTTAAAATCCTGCTTTTAAAAAAATGATTTTTTTTGAAAAAAGGGGTTTTGTTTTTACCACGTACTGTGGACAAACCATGGGATTCCTCAAAATCGCCACACAATATATTTTTTGGGGGAAAGTCTTGCGAATCATATGCAACAAACAAAAAACTCCTTCTCATTCCTGAAAGACGTGGATAAAATTTTTTTGCAAAAACCTACCCTCATTTCACATTTTTTTGAGATCCCAACATTCAACCCCTGTAAAACACGAAAGTTTTTTTACGCAAATTTTTTAAAAATATCATATTTTATTAAGTTACTGGGCAAGGAACGGGAAAGCCAAAAAAAACCCCATTTCAAACGGACTTCAAATAACAGAGTTATTAGCCCTTAGGCACTTTTTTCCCAAAACCCCCCCCCAACGGCAAAATTAAAGAAAAAATTAAAATTTTTTCGACGTTTGGATCAAAAACAATCCCCGGGAAAAAATGGGAAAAAAATCCCGAATGTGCGTTTCCACTTTTGATATGCCCCTTTAAAAAAAAAGAGCCGGAAAAAAAAATAAATAAAAAAAAAAAAAAAAAAAAAAAAAAAAAAAAAAGGAGAAGAACAATAGGTTTTCGCAAACGATGCGAAAACCTAATAGAAACCCCAAAACGGCATCTCGGTTTTTGCTTTTAAAATTGACTAAAAAAAAACTGGGTTTCCCAAAAACAACATAATTGATTGATAAATTTAAATTTTTTTCGAATAATTTTTGTTTAATTTATCAAAAGGGAAACCGATCTTCAAAAATAAAAACCCTTAGAACGTTCTTCACGAAATAAAATTTTGTTTTATATACTTTCTATAAAATATTTTTAGATTTTAAGCTAGTTTGTGCCCATAAAAAAACAATAATCGGGATTATACCCCTTGGGCCTTTGGGATATTTTCATCTTTTTTTACTATGAGTTTTTTTTTATTATTTTTTCTTTTACACATGAAAAAAGATGAAAAATTTAAAAAAAATAAAGTCAGGATGCAAAAAAAAAGAAACATATGAAATTTTTAAAAGGGTTTTATAAAAGGGCCAAATTTGGACTGTGGTAATTTGATCAAATGAAGGCCGATCTTAAAAAACCCAAAAACCAATGGAAAACTCTTTTCCCGACAAAAAATTTTTTCATTAATTTCTAAAAAGTATTTTTAGAAATTTAAGCTATTTGTTCGATAAAAATAAAAATAATTGGGAAAATGACGGTTTACCTTTGCAAAATTAAGCTTGATTTTTTTTTTTTTGAAATTTTTTTTTTTATAAAAAAGCATTTAAACATTTAAATAAAGAAGAAATTGAAAAAAAATAAAACCGGAGCAGGGGAAAAAAAGAGGAAAAAATATGGGCATACAAATTTTTTGATAAAAGGATCAAATTTGACTGTGGTAATTTTATCAAAAAGAAGTCCGATCTTCCCCAAAAAACCCAAACACCAAAGGGAAAAAATCTTTTTCACAGACTAAAACTTTTTTTAAATATTTCTATAAAATTTTTTTAGATTTTGGGAAATATTTTATGCCGATAAAAATAAATTTTAATTGGGTTAAAAGACCTGGGCCCTTTTCATATTAAGCTTGATTTCTTTTCTATGAAAATTTTTTTGTTTTTAAAAAGTTAAAAAAGAGAAACAATGAGAAAAATTGAACAAAATATAAAAAACAGGGGCACAAAAAAAATGTAAGAATAAGGATTTAAAAATTTTTGATAAAGGAAACAAACTTTTGGGCTGGGTCATTTGGGTCAAAAGAAGTCCCATCTTTAAAAAATAAACACCAATTAAAAGATCTCTTCACGAAATAAAAAAATTTTGTTTTAATACTTTCTATTAAAAATTTTTAGATTTTGGGGCATTTTATTTCCGATAAAAAAATAATAATTGGGGATATGACCTTTTCCTTTGCATTTATGCCCTTTTTTTTTTGTTAGGATTTTATTTGGTTTTTATAAAAATGCATAAACAGTGAAATTAAAGATGAAAAATTGAACAAAAAATTTAAAGGGCCCGGGGTGAAAAATGAGGAAAAATACGGATTTTTCAATTGTTTGAAAAAGGATCAAACTTTGGGGCTGTGGTCCCTTTTATCATTGGGAAACCCATCTTCAAAAACAAAAAACCCCCGGAAAGATCTCTTCAACCCAAAACTTTTTGTTCCTTTTCTTTCTATAAAAAATTTTTAAAATTTTTGGGCCCATTTTTGCCGATAAAAAAATAAAATTTGGAAAATGACCCTTTCCCTTTTCATATTTTGCTTTTTTTTTTTGTTTTTGGGGTTTTATTTGTTTGATAAAAATGCATAAACATTTAAAAAAATGAGAAGAAATTAACAAAAAAAAAATCAGGGCTCAAAAAAAGAAAAATATGGTATACAATTGTTTGTAAGAGGATCAAACTTTTGGGCTGTTGTCATTTGAAAAAATGAAACCGGTCTTCAAAAAAAAAACAAAATTAAAAGGAAAAATCCCCCCTCACAAAATAAAAATTTTGTTTAAATTTCTTTTTTATAAAAAATTTTTAGATTTTGGGGCTATTTTTGCCGATATAAAAATAATAATTTTTGGGATATGCCTTGACCTTTTCATATTATGCTTGTTTTTTTTCTATGAATTTTTTTTTTTTAAAAAAAATGCATAAAATGAATTTAATTTGAAATTTGAAAAAAAAAATAAAGACAGGACACAAAAAAAAGAAAAATTTTGGAAATACAATTTTTTGATAAGGGATCAAAATTTGGATGTTTTTAAAATTTTAACAAATGAAATTTTTGGTCTTCAAAAATAAACATTTAAAGGGAAAATCTCCTCCAAACTAAAACTTTTTTTTCATAAAACTTTTCTATAAAATAAATTTTTTGAATTTTTGGGGCTATTTTATGCCATATAAATTTAAAAATAATTGGTATATGACCTTGAACCCTTTTCATTTTATGTTGTTTTTTTTTCTATCATTTTATTTGTTTTAAAAATGCCCAAAAATGATTAATTTATGAAATTGGGAAAAAAAAATAAAGGCCAAACCCGCAAAAAAGAGAAAACATATTTGGGTATACAATTGTTTGATAAAAAGGATCAAACTTTGGGCTGTGGTCTTTTATCCCCAAAGAAGTCCGATCTTTTAAAAACTTAAAAAATTAAAGGAAAAATCTCCGAAAACTAAAACTTTTTTTCATATACTTTTTATAAAATTTTTTTTAGATTTGGAGCTATTTTATGCCCATATAAAAAATAATAATTTTGGGAAATGACCTTGACCTTTGCAATTTTTTGTTTTTTTTTTTCTATAATTTATTTTTTTTTTAAAAAAAGCATAAACATGAAATAATGAGAAGAATTTAACAAAAATAAAGTAGGAGCTTTCAAATAACCTTAAAGTCCCTGTTTTAAAATTTTTGAAAATTTTTGAAAATATTGGTTTTAAATTTGGGCCGCATACTGGTGGACAAACCGCTTTCCCGAATTCGCCAAACCCCTATAAATTTTTTTTCGTATTTTGTCTTGCAGATCAAATGCAACAAAAAAATTCTCCTATCTCATCTTGAATAAAAGGGTAGGTTTTTTTGGGAGGGCCTACCCTTATTTTTACGTTTTTGCGGATTCGAACTTTCCCAAACCCCCGTACACCCAAAGTTTTATATACGCAAATTTTTTAAACCTATCATATTTTTTTGGGGGAAATTTTCAAGGAACATTGTGCCCAAAAAACCCCTTTGAAACGGACCTCAAATAATGGGGATAAGCTTATTAAAACCTTTTTTTTAAAAACGCCCCCTGGCGGGAAAAACAAAAAAAAATGAAAATTATTTCGACGTTTTGGATCATTTTTCAAGTACTGGTTTTTACTGATAAAAGTTTCATAATGTGGCTTTTTTCACCTCGGAGCTATTTCCCTTACCCAAAAAAGGGGGAAAAAAAATTAAAAAAAAAAAAAAAAAAAAAAAAAAAGAAACCGAACGAGAACAATAGGTTTTTTGCACAGCGAAACGGAAAAAAACCCAACTAAAAACCGCAAGCGGGATCTTGGTTTTCGCTTTTAAAACCCAATCAAAAATTGAACCCCTTTATTTTAACTCAGCCCCAATTTTTTAATATGAAATAGGGAAAGCAAAGGTTTTATTGAAGCCCACCCCTATTTTCCAAATTTTTTTTTTTTTTTTTTTTTTTTTTTTTTTTTTTAATGTTAGAAAAATTAAAACTTTTTTCTAGCGAAATATTTTTCCCCCTCCCTATACTTTTTAAATCTTTACTTCTGTGGGACAAGGAAACAAAAGCTGAAAACCGCATTTCATTTTGGGCTTTAAAAGTTTTGAGTTATAGGCAAAAGGGATTTTAAGCAAAGCGCCCCCTAGCGGCAAAAGGGGGAAAAAAAAATGTAAAAATTTTTTCAATTAGGGACCTAGAAATTTTTGCCAAAAAAATTCAAAAAAGTATAATTCCCATAATCGAACATTTTTTTCTTTTAAACACAATTTTAAGCATAAAAAATGAATAACAATTTTTCCAAAAAAAAGGATCAAACTTTGGAGGTCCCTAAAAAGAAAAGATCAAGTCCCTTTTTCAAAAAACCCAAACATTTTTACGGAAGAATATTTTGAAAATAAAACTTTCGTTCATTTTACTCTCATGAAAAATCTTAATTTTTTAAACACTTTGGGGGGGCCCAAAAAAAAAACAATTATCGTAATTGCCCTTTTTTCCTTTTTTAATTTTTTTTTAAAATTTTTTAAAATTTTGGGGCCCTTTCAAACCTAACAATACATAACTTTTGAAAATTTTTATGAAGAAAGAAAAGAAAATAAAGTCAGGGGGGCAAAAAAAAACCCCGGGGTTTTGAAATTTTTAAAAATTTTTCCCAAAATTTAGTGAAGTTTTACCTTTTTTTAAGGACAAACCATGCATTTTTTTAAATTCGCCCCCCCTTAAAAATTTTTTGCGTATATGTCTTTTCAATCTTTGCAGCAAACAGAATTTTTTTATTGATTTCTAACAAAAATGGGTAGGTTTTTTTGTAGACCCCCCTCAACTGCCCAAATTTTTTTTCGAGATTTTGAAAATTTCAACCTTCCGTTACTGCTCAAAAGGGTTTTAGCCCCCTATTCTAGAAACTATCATATTTTTTAAAAATGCTATCACCCAAAAAACATAATTTACTTTAAACCCCCATTTGGGGTCAGGCTTTAAATTTTTTAGTTTAAGCAAAAAAATGATTTTAAGAAAAAAAAACCCCCTAGGGCAAAATGGCCAAAAAAAATTGATTAAATTTACTGTTAGGTACCTAGCAAACAAGCAAAAAGTTCAAACAAGTATATGTGCACAAGTCAAAAATTTTTATTTTATGGTATCAGAAATTTTAAGAAAAACCTGTTTTCAATTATTTTCCAAAAAAAAGGGTCAAACCCTTTGGGGCTGCCGTATAATGACCAAAACAAGTCCGATTTAAAAAAATAAACATCCTGGGAAAAACTCTTTAAAAACTAAAACTTTTGTTTTTATATACCTCAAAAAAATATTTTTTTTTTGGGGCTATTTTGGCCGAATAAAAACATATTATTGTTTTATGACCTTGAAACCCTTTTTAAAGTTTTTTTTAAATTTTTTTTTTTGTGAGGCCCCTTTTAAACCCCCCAAAATACCCTAACGTGTAAAAAATTTCATGAAGAATGAACAGAAATAAAGTCAGGGCGGGCAAAAAATTTTTTTTAAATTTTAAATTTTTTTTAAATTTTAAATGAAGTTTTTACCTTTTTTTTAGAGGACAAAACCCCCGCATTTTTCCCAAAATTTCCCACCCCAAAAATTTTGTGGTATAGTCTTGCAAAAAAGTATGCAAACAAACAGAAAAATTTCCCCTCTGATCTCCAACCCAAAAATGGGTAGGTTTTTTTAGACCTCCCCCTTAAATTAAAATTTTTCCCAAAGGTTTGAACATTCCCCTTCCTAAAAAAATTTTTTTCCCCCAAATCCCATGATGAGATTTCCCTAATTTGATTGGGGTGTCAAAAAAGGAAAATTTGTAAAAAAACCCATCTAAATCAAAGTTTCCAAAAGGTTTTAGTTAATTGCAAAAAATGATTAAAATGCATTGCGCCCCCCCGTGGCTAAATCAAAAGAAAAATTTAAAAAGTTTTAACCCTTTAAAGGGCCCTTTTCCGATAAAGATGACTCCATGCCCAAAAAAACATAGCTGTAGCTTTTTTTATCTGGGCCCCTAGCTGGCACAAAAATGGGTGGAATTGGAAAAAAAAAAAAATAAAAAAAACTAGAAAACGCTTTGCGATTTCATGGGTTTTTGCAAAAAACAATTCCTTCATTTTTACGAGTCCCCATTTTTTGAAAAAAAATATTTTTTTCGTTCCCAAAGGCTTTTTGAATTTCTGTTTTTAAAACAGTTTATCTTTCAAAAATTTTTTTGCAAAGTTTTTAAACAATTTTTTCCAAGAAGAATACTTTTAAGTATTACCTGTCGTAATTTATCGCTAACTTTAAAAAATTTTTTTACGACTTTCGGGTCTGCAACATTATATGTTTTTTTGCTTTATGAGGGTTTAATACGAAATCGAAATCGTAAACAACCCAAAAACAAAAAACACAACAGTAAAAAATGACACCGACAATGCGATAACCACTTAACATTATAACGAAAATTTAAAGTTGCAAAAGAATTACTATCATTTTCAGAAATAACGCATAAAAATTTTTAAATGTTGTTTCAAATTGATGTCCCAAGGCCCCAGAAAGCAAAAAATTGCATAAAAATCAACTTTAATTTTTTAGTAAAAAAGGGAGATTTTAAGCCCCGCGCCCCCCAGCGCCAAAAAGAAAAAAAAAAATTTAGTAAAATTTTTAAAATTTAGGGACCTAAAAAAAGCGCAATGGTTTAATGGGAAACCTACAATTGCACTAGTCGAAAATTCCCATTCCTTTTTAATCCCAATTTTAAAGGGATAAAAAATGATTTCAATTTTTTCTAAAAGAAACAAGATTTAAGATTAAAAATTTTTTTTATGGGAAAAGGCCTTTCCCGCCCCTAATTTCAAAAAAAATTAAAAAACACATCATTTGCACATGCAAAGAAAAGTTTAAATTTTGAAAAATAGTCATTTATCAATATTTAAACTATATAACAAAGACACATCCTAAAACAAAACATAATAATTTTAAATAAAAGTGTTGTAAAACTTTTTTTCCCAAAAATTCCTTTCTTTCTTTTTAGTTTTCATGGGGAAAATAAAAATTGCAAAAAATTTTTTAATGACATCTTCTTTTTTCCTTTCTATTTAAAATTTTTAAAATTTTTCAACAGAGGGGGTTTTTTTGTAAAAAAATTTTAAAATATTTAACGAATATTCTTATAAAAATGAACAAAAAACATAAAAAAGGTTTTTCATCCCCTAGATAACTTTCCCCAATTTGGGGCAATCTCTATTTCCCTAGGGAATTATAATAACGACCTGTTTTTTAAACATAAGGCTAAAGGAAGAATTTTTTAAAAATTTCTAAACAACTCCTAAACTTATCAAAATTTAAAAATTTTTTGTAACCCTTTTCCCCAATTTTAATTTTCTTTTAAATTTTACATATTTGGACAATTTCACATTTTTAAAAACAACTTTCATACCAATTTTTTCAATAATGATCTTTTTAATCTAGTAACATATTCGGGGAAAAAAAACTTTTGGTTTGATTCCCTATTGATTTTTCCCCTACATATCCAAAAAACCGGGTTTTAATTTAAAAATGTTCCCAACACCCGCTTACCCCAAAAAAATTTTAACCAAAAAAATCCCAAGTGTACTTTTCATATCAACTTTTTCCCAACATATCTATATTTAGGCTAATTTAGAAATTTTTAACCAATGCTAATGCATCTTTTGGGAGCTATTTTGTTTTAAAAGGGGAAAACTTTCCCCAAATCATAACACGCCTCATTTCAAACTTATTGTTTTTCATTTTAAAAAGCGTTTACAAGCAAAAAATTTTAATACTTTTTAAGGGCAAACCCAAAAATTTTTAAGTCCCCCAAAATTTTCCCATCCATTAATAAAATTTTTGGGTGGGTTTTTTCTCAAATATTTTAAAAATATCTAATTTGGGAAACATTTTCAACATTCAAGAGATTTATAACGGATCAGGGGTTTTTTTGCCTTACAACAAATTTTCAGCCATCGTAGAGGGAAAGTCTATTTGGAAAAAAAAAAATGCCTACCTAAGTAAAACCCCTTTTTAATATTTAGCCTTTTTTGGTTTTTCCCTAAAAAAAATTGTTCTAATCTAATAAAATTTCCTCCTTTTTTTTAAAAACTAAAAATTTTGTTTTTTCTCATTTACATTGAGCTTATTTTCAATTTCAAAAAATGTGTAACAGTTTGAGTTGCTTTTCAATCCAGTACAGTGTCTGAAATACTTTCTAAGGTTTTGCGAACATAAGTAAAAATATTTCCGTTAAATCTGGATAAAGCTGTATACCCCAACATTGTTTTCACAAAAAAATATTATAAAATTTCAATAAAGAGGGGGAAAAAAATCGGGCTGAACAAACAGCCCTTTCCTAAGGCCCAAATGGACAATCAAATAAATCTGAGCCAAACCCTTTCCCTTTCCTTCATAAGCTTTTACCGAAAAATATATGGAATTTAAAAGATGATATAAGTGGGCCCTTTTTTGTTCTTGCGCTTTTAAAACATCAAACCGAAAAGGTCTGCTTAAACGAGTCAAAGCCCTTTTAAAATCAAAAAAAATGTACTTACAGGGTTACCCCTTCTTTTTGGGAAAAATTTTTTTAACAAAAAAATATAAAATAAAAGCATTTTCCACAGTACAATAACCTGAACGAAAAACCCGCTTACCCCCATTATTTTTTTTATATGCCTCAACCCCTAAAAATTAATCTTCGGTTTAAAATAGATGTTTTATATCTTTTCATAGGATTTTTAAAAAGGGTATACCCCGTAATTACTTTTATTAAATTTTTGTTTCCTTTTTTATGTATAGGTATAAATTTTAAATTTTTTGTCCACTTTTTGAAAAAGTGGATGATACAAATATTTTTTAAAAAAACTTTTTTGATATAAGGTAAAGAATTTTCAATTTCCATGTAAAATATTTGGGGGTTTTAAAGGATCCCGCCCCATTTCTTTTTTTTTATTTTTTAATTTTTACACATGAGGGATTTCTTCTTCAGAAAACATATTAAAAAGTGATTTCAACATCACAATTTATTCATATTTTTTCTCACCCGTTCTCTTCCCCTATTTTCATATATTTTTGTTGAAAAAAAATTTTTAAAATGACAAACCAAAAAGTTAAAACTAATATTGGTTTTATTTTCCAAAAGTTTCTGACAAATTTTTTTAAATTTTTGCCAAAAATTTTTGAATTTTTTATAAATTTTTTTTTAATGTATTTTAAATTTTTTGTTATTTTTACCCTTTTTTTCTTTTAAAAAATTTTTTTTTATGCCTAATTTTTTTTTTATTAAATTTCTTAAGTTCTCTTCATTTTTTAAAAAAGCGAAAAAAATCAAGAGCCTTTTTTTTCCCAGTCTTTGCCTTTCGACAATTTTTTGTTTAAACCATGGGTTTTCCTTTTTTCTTAAGTAGTTTAAAGTACTTTTCTATTTTTGAAAATTTGGCTACAATCAAATTTGTAAGACTCCAAAAATTTTCTAAAATGACATTTCCCCTCATTTTATTCATTTACATTTTTTTGGGAAAAATTTAAAAGGCTCTTTTCAGTTTCAAATTTTTTAAGAATGCATTATAATCTTTTTTTGTTTTTTCATTAATTTCTAATTTCTCATGGTTTTAAAAAAGTGGGTTTTTTCCTACTGTTTTCTTTTTGTACTGTAATGTTAAGGTTAGTGATAAAGGCATATTGGGACTTTCATTTTTGTCCAATTTCCTCAAAGGGTTGCGCTAGATTAAAAAAACCTTCCCGAAAATAAAAAATAGTCAATAAAACTTGCTCCCCTTTTGATTTACAAAGTAAAATTTTGCAAATGTGTTTTTAGCAGAAACTTTTAAATTTTTTCCATTTAAATATATACATGAGAAAATTTGGCAGAAAAAATTTGGATTTTTCGTCCCAAAAATTTTTTACTGTAAGATTTTTTTGTTTGGCGGGGAAATATCAAAAAAGTTATCAAATTTCCTCCCCTGTATTTTCCCCAAAATTTTGGTATATGACAAAAGGGGTGAAAAAAATTTTAGATTAAAGTTTTTCCCGTTTTTTGCTTTTTAAAAACACCCATAGAAAAAAAAACCAAAAACCCCCCCCTTGGGTTTTTTCCCCCCTTAAAAAAAACCCTCAAAACCTTTAAAAACGGGAGATAAAAGTACGTTAAAAAAAAGGTAAATTTTCGGGAAAGGGGAAATAACCCCCAAAATTTTTAAAATTTTTTCTAAATTTTTAAATAATGTTTTTTTTTGGAAAGGGGCAAAACCAAATTAAAAATTTTCCCGGAACTCTATTTACCCAATGTAAAAAAACTACTTTTAAAAAAAACCCAAAAAACCCCCCCCCGGGCCCTTTCCACCAAAAGTTTTTTTTTGGCCCCTTTTTACTAAAAAAGAATAAAAATTTTGACCCCCCAAAAAGAAAAAAAAAAACCCGGGGAACCTTCAAAATCAAAAAAATCACAGGAAAGGGCTTTTCAAGAACTAAAACTTTTCTTATATATTTTTCAAAAAAAAATTTTTTGTTTTGGAGTTTTTTGGAGCCAAATAAAAACAAAATTTAAACGTAATTTTTGACCTTGACCTTTGAAATTTCTTTTAACTTTTTAATTGTGAGGCCCTTTCAAACAAAACAATACATAACTTGTGAAAATATCTTTAAAATTTAAACAAAAAATAAAGTCAAAGCCCCAAAAAACATCTTTTCGAAATTTAATTTTTAAAAAAATTTTAGTGAAGTTTGACCATTTCAAGGGGCCCAAACCAGAAATTTATTAAATTGGCTACCCCCATATATTTTTGTGCTAAAAGTCTTGAAAAACTTTTCCCAGCAAACAGAAAAAATTCTATTGTTTCTAAAAAAAACGGATGGGTTTTTCGTACACATCCCCCCATCTGCACATTTTTTTTTGCGAGGTTCAATTTTTCAACCTTCCGTGCTAGCTAAAGGGGGGTTTTAGCCACCCCCTACCTAAAAACTATCAAAATTTTATTAGGCTAAAAACAAGAAACATAATGCAATAAACCGCTTTTGGGGTCGGGCTTTAACTTTTTGAGTTATAAGTAGAAGATTGCTTTCAAGCTAAGCGCCCCAAAAAGGGGGAAAATGAGAAACAAAATTGATTAAAATTTTACCATTAGGTCCCTAGCAATGCAGCAAATAGTTCAATAAAGGGTACCCCGTCGCACAAAGTCGAACATTCTATTTCTTATTATCACAATTTGAAGCAAAAAACTATTTCCCAATTATTCCAAAAAAGGGCAAACTTTATTTCCGTAAAAATTCCCAAAATCAAGTCCGTCTACAAAAACTAAACATCACTGGAAAGAGCTCTTTAATAACTAAAACTTTTGTTTTCATATACTCTCAAAGAAAATATTTTTATTTTTTGAGCAAATTGTTGCCGAAGTAAAAACACAAGATTCGTGACATAACCTTGACCTTTTCAAAATTATTTTTAACATATTTTAATTGTATCAACCCTTTCAGACATACAATACTAACTTGTGAAGAATAACATGAAGAATAAACAAAAAATAAAGTCATAAGCGATAAAAACATGTTTTTGAAACATTTATATTATCCTAAAATTTAGTGAAGATTTACCATTTGCAAGGGACAACATAATTTCTTAAATTCGCCACCCCCATATATTTTGTGCTGCATATGTCTAGCAAAACTTTGCAGCAAACAGAATTCATCTTTCTGATCTCTAAGAAAAATTGATAGGTTTTTCGTAGACCTACCCTCATTGCACAGTTATTTGCGAAGGTTCGAACTTTCAAACCTACTTTAGCTCAAAACTTTCAGCGACAACGTACCCACGAAACCTGATCATATTTTATTGGCTATCAACAACGAACAGAAAACAAAAAACCGCATTGAATCGGACCTCAAATAAGTGATAATTAGCCATTAATAAATTTCATGCAAAACGCCCCCTGGCGGGAAATGTAAGACAAAAATGAAAATATTCACACCGTAAGGATTAAGTTCATATAAGTAGAAAAAACTGGTAGAAATTTCAAATTGTGCGTTTTTCTGACATGGCGATAAGCCGTTCACAAAACCGGCGGAAAAATAATAAAAAATAAAATAAAACAGAAGAAGAACAATATGTATTTCGCCCAGCGAAGCGAAAACCTAAAACAAACAATTCAACAGAAGAAGAACAATAGTTTTTTTCCGCCCTGCAGGAGGCGAAAACCTAATAAAATAAAACAGAAGAAGAACAATAGTTTTCTGCAAAGCGTGCGAAAACTAATAAAACAGAAAAGAACAATAGGTATTCGCAGCGATGCGAAACCAAAAAAAGAAACAGAAGAAGAACAATTATGGTTTCTCATCTGCATGCGAAAACCTAATAATACTACGAGGCTTAAAGCCCTAATAAAAGATTGAACAAAGGGTAACACCATTGCATCCTAAAATGCACCTATTCTCTCAAAAACTCACGCAATCACCTTTCACACGGGCACCTTGTCCTTGCGTAGGACCGTCCGGATCTTTTGTAACCAACCAAAAACCGCCTTCTTCCTTACTTCTAATTGCTAGATTTTCGTATACAACCGCTTATCCACCGAAAAACATGAATATCTGCCATTATTGTTGAAGGAAACACTTAATTTTCAGGACATATTGCACATCGATATTCAACTCATCCTTGCAAATTTTCAATTTTCAACATCAAACATTCAACTTGACGAATTATTAAATTAAATTTTTAATAAATTCTGCTTAAATATGTATTATAATCATAATCACGTCCCCAACAAGAGTATTCCTTGCATAATACTTCACATCACTTTTCAGAGTGTAAATGCTGAATCATCAAATTTTTTGACTCAAGTTCATGAACAACAGCTTTTCATTTCGTTAAAGTACACTTTTGGCCTTTCTTACATAACTCAACCAATTCATATTCAGCCCCGAACTAAAAACACACACCAATGGAAAAGATCTCTTCAAACTAAAACATTTGTCAATATAACTTCTAATAAAATAAAATTATATTAGAAGCTATTTCTTGCCGAAAAAAATAACAAAAATCGTTATAATGACCTTGAACCTTTGCAATTTTCATCGTTATTTACTATGAGTTTATTTGTAATATTAAAATGGCATAAACAGTGAAAAAAGATGAAGAATATGAACAACAAATAAGGTCAGGAGCAGTCAAAAAAAGAAAAATGAAACATACGATTTACACTTGTTAGATAAAAAGAATCAAACTTTGACTGTGTAAATTTTGACCAAATTTTTTATTTTGAACAAATAAAGTCCGATCATCAAACCAAACACCCAAATGGAAAGGAGCTCTTCACAAACTAAAACTTTTGTCATATACTTACCATATATAAAGTATTTTAGAATTGAAAGCAATTTCGTGCCGATAAAAAAAACAATAATCGTAAAGATGACCTTGACCTTTGCCATATTTTTCATCGTTATTTACTATGAGTTTTATTTTGTATTAATTAAATGCATAAACTGAAAAATGATGAAGATTGAACAAAAAATAAGGTCAGTAAGCCTGCCAAAAAGAGGAAACATACGATTACACGTGATTGATAAAAAGATCAAACTTTGACTGTTGGTAGTTTAGATCAAAAGAAAGTCCGAATCATCAAAAACTAAACACCAATGGAAAAGAACTCTTCACAAACTAAAACATTAGTGATCATACTTCTATAAAATATTATTTAGATAGAGGCTATTTTATTGCCGATAACAATAACAATAACGTGGTTATATGACCTTGACCTTTGCATATTCATCGCGTTTTTTTTTTCTATGATTTTATTTGTTATATTAAAAATGCATAAACAGTGAAATAATGAAGACTGATTGAACAGAAAATAAATTCAGGAGCTGCAAAATAACCTTTAAAAGTAATGCTTTTAAAATGTTGGATTTTTCGAAAATATGGTTTAAGTTTGGACCGCGTACAGTGGACAAACCATGAATTTCCCGAATTCGCTAACCCCATATATTTGTGCGTATATGTCTTGCATATTCCATATGCAACAAACAAAATTCCTCCTATCTCATCTCTGAATAAAATGTGGGTAGGTTTTCGTAGACACTACCCTTATAATCCCACAGTTTTTGCGAGATTCGAACATTCAAACCCCTGTAGCACGAAAGTATTATTATACTCAAATTATGGAACCTACATATTATATAGGCTATTTACAAGAACATAATTCCAAAACCGCATTTGAATCGGACCCTCAAATAATTGAGAATATTGCTTATTAAACATTTTCATATAAACGCCCCTGGCGGTAAAAATCAAAACAAAAATGAAAATTTCTCGACTTAGATCAGCTTCTAAGTACGTGGTTATTACTGATAAAAGTTTCATAGATGTGGCATTTCTCACCTCGGAGCTATGCCGTTCCACAAAAAAGGGTTTGAAAAATAACAGAAAAAAGAAACAGAAGAAGAACAATAGGTTTTCGCACTGTGCGATGCGAAACCTACTAAAAAAACATAACACACCCATAGGACTATCTGCTTTAGGCAGAAAGTCTAACTTGATGTCATTCGAGAAAAACGAATGATAAGTACTTTCTGCAAGCTGTGTTAATGCCAAAAAACAGGAGATAGAAGTTATCATGTAATGACACACCTCTGGAAGTATTTCATGTTCATGCTGAACAATTGAAAAAATATCCGCAATTAATGCAAAAAATCAGAACTAAGAACTAAGTATTAGTCATAACTCTAAACAGTAGTAGAAATACTGCAGAACTGCAAACAGTATGAGTTTTCAACTTTCTATCACATCCTGAAGCTCTCTAATCCTAAAATTAATTTTTCTGTCCTATGTTTCGAATCTTATTTCAGCAACATAACTAAACTACGTACTTTCGAATTTCGGTTAGCTTGACAGGATAATGCACACCCTAACTTTCAAGATGTACAATCGTGAAAATTTGAAGAAAATCCGACCATACATGGCGGCTTTAGAGCGTGGAACACCATTTTCACTATTTTTAAGCTCTGACGTCATGTGACTCCATAGGTACGAAGATGCTTTGTTCAAAAGCGCATCCCTTTGCTTTCCTAACTCTAAATTTTCGATCTACTGAACAACTGGCATCATGTCGTGAAATCATTGCCCTTAAATGAAAAATAAGAAGTATGCTATGACGTCACATGACGTCATATGACGTCACGACTGAAAACGTTTGTAGAAAATTCTGCAGAACTGCATACTGTGTAAGTTTTTTCAGCTATCTATCTCATCCTGAAGCTCCTTTTATCCTAAAATGACATTTTTTCGGTCCTATGTTCGAATCTTATTTCAGCCACAAACTTCGGTCTTTCGGAATTTTCCGGGGAATATTAGCTGACAGATATGCACACCTTTGATTCAAGATGTACATCTGTGAAAAATTTAGAAGCAAATCCACCATATGACGGCTGTAATCGCAAAAACTTTTTTCACTAATTTTAGCTCTGACAACACATGACGTCATAGGGTGCTGAAGATGCTTTGTTCAAAAGCGCATACTTTCCTTTCATGAACCTCTGAAATTTTCCATTATTCTGAACAACTGGCATCCTGTCGAAATCAATGCCCTAAAAAGTGAAAATTCAAGAATTATGCTTATGACGAATCACATGACGTCATATACGTGAAAGACTCAAAATTAATTTAGAAATTCTGCAGAACTGCAAACTGTGTAAGTTACACTTTTCTATCTCATCCTGAAGCCTTTATCCTAAAATGAATATTCGGGTCGCTCAATGTTTTCGAATCTGTAGTATTAAAGCAACAGAACTTCGGTCTTTCGGAATTTCGGTAGTTGACAGGATAGCACACCTTAGTTTTCATGGATGTTCATCGAGAAAAATTTGAAGAAAATCCGACCTAAAAGACTCTGAAGAGCGCAAACACCAGTTTTTCATACTTTTAAGCTGTGAACGTCATGTGACGTTCAAAGGTGCTGAAGATGCCTTTGTTCAAACGCAACGATATTTTCATAACTCTGAAATTTTTAAATAAAGAACACCTGGCATCATGTCGAAATCATTGCCCTAAAATAAAAATTTAAAAGAAGTAGCTTATGATTTCACATGACCCCCATAAAAACGTTCGATTCAAAAATTGTAAAATTTGCAACCTGCAAATTTGGTAAGTTTCAATTTTCTACTCTTTCCTAAAGCTCTTTAACCAAAAATGAAATTTTTGGTCCTATGTCAAAACTTATTTCACCACAAAACCGTCTTTGGGAATTCGGTTAGTGACGGGGATATGCACCCCTTTGATTAAAGAGAACCATCAGGTAAAAATTTTTAAGAAAATCCACCATAAATGACGGCTTGTAACGGAAAAAAATTTCACTATTTTAGCTGTGACGCCCCATGTACGTCATATTTTTGCTGAAGATGCTTTTGTAAAACGCAACTTTTTTCATAACTCTGAAATTTTCATTATTCTAACACGGGCTTTCATCAAAATCATTGCCCTAAAAGAAAATTAAAAAAGTGCTTTAAGCCCCACATGACGTCATTTTACTTCTGACAAAAAAATTTGTAGAAATTCTGCAGAACGGGCAAACTGTGTAAGTTTCAACTTTCTATCTCACCCTAAAGCTTTTAAATCTAAAATAAAATTTTTTCGGCCCAAATGCCAAACTTATTAGCCACGAACTCGTCTTCGGATTTTCGTTAGCTGACGGGAAAAAGCACCCCTTTTGATTCAAGAGTACATCGTAAAAAATTTGAAGAAAACCCCACCTAAAAAACGGCTGTAGAGCGCGAAACCATTTTTTTCACTATTTTTTGCTTGACTCATGTGACGTCAAAAGTGCTGAAAATCATAAAAATCAAAATTTCCTCACGTGACTAATAGCCAAAATTTATCGTCCAGGTCTTTGCAACTATAAAATAACGTTTATTTTGGAAGAAGAAAGAATAATAAAAACTAGATGTCATTCGTGAAACGAATGATGGGAAACTTTTCGCAAGCGTGTTAATGCAAAAAGCGGGAGATAAAAGTTTCATGTAATGACCACCCTGTAGTATTCATTTCTTTGCTGAACAATTGAAAAAAATATTCCAAAATTAGTGCAAAAGAATAACTAAGAAATAGCCCTTGACGCCCCAAATACGTCCATATGACCATAACTCTAAACTTTTTTTAAGAAATTCGCAAACGCAAATGTTAAGTTTCAACTTCTATCTCATCTAACTCTCAAATCAAAAAAGAAATTTTCGACCCAAAATTCGATCTTTTTTAAAGCACAGAATTTTCGGTCTTTCGAATTTCGGAAAACTGACAGGAAATGCACACTTAATTTTCAAGATGTACCATCTGAAAATTTGAAGAAAATCCGACCATAAATGGCGGTGAAAAGAGCGTGAACACCATTTTTAACTTTTTTTTACTCTGACGCCCACATGACCATAGTGTGCAAAAAACTTTTTCAAAAGGGCATACTTTACTATCATAACTCTGAAATTTTCGTTATTCTGAACAACTGCATCATGTCAAAATCATTGACAAAAATAAAATTAAGAAGTAAGCCTTATGAGTTCACAAAACGTCTATGAACGTCAAAACACAAGATATATTTAGAAATACTGCAGAAAACTGCAAACTGAGTAAGGTTTTCTACCTCTAACTCATCCTCAAGCTCTTTAATCCAAAAATGAAATTTTCGGTCCTATGTTCGAACCTTTTTCAGCCACAGAACATCAGCTCTTGGAAGTTTGGTTAGCTGAACCGTATATGCAGCACGCTGAATTACAAAATGTACAATCTGTGAAAATTTTGAAGAATCTGACCATAACAATGACGGCAGAAGAGCGCGAACACCCATTTTTCACTATTTTTTGTCTGTTAACGTCATGTGACGTCATAGGGTGCTGAAGATGCATTGTTCAAAAGCAATACTTTGCCTTCAATAACTCTGAAATTTTCATTATTCTGACAACTGGCATCATGTCGAAAATCATTTGCCCAAAAAATGAAAATTAAGAAAGTAAGCATATTTACTGACCCATGACTCGATATGACGTCACGACTCAAAATATATGTAGAAATTCTGCAGAACTCTGCAAACTGTGTAAGTTCAACTTTCAATCTCATCCTGGAACTCTTAATCCTAAAATGAAATTTTCGGTCCATGTTCGAATCTTATTTCAGCCCCAGAACTTCTGTCTATCGGAAATTCGGTAGCTGACAGGATATTCACACCTATGAACAATATGTACCATCTGTGAAAATTTGAAGAACATCGACCAAAAAGTTAACGCTGTAGACGCGAACACCATTTTCCACTATTTAATAGCTGTGAACGTCATGTGAACGAACATAGGTTGCTGGAAAATCAAATGAAATCAAAATTATCCTCACGTGACTAAATACCGCCCATAAAACATTCATCGCCTAGTACTATTGCAACATATCAAAAATAAGCGTTTATTTAGAGAAGAAGAAAAGAATAATAATAATAAAAAAACTAATAACTATATTACATTCGTTATACGAATGATAAGGACTTTCTGCTAACATTGAAAAATAAAGATTAATACGTAAGAAAGAATATATATAAAAATTCTCTACCTTTATAATTACTTTGTTTTTCCTATTGACTTCTTTTAGATCTGACGTCACAAGACGTCAACGGTGCTGAAATTCATTTTGTTCAAAAGACGCATACTTTACTTCTTAACTCTGTAATTTTCATTATACTGAACAACTGCATCATGGAGGAAATCATTGGCCCTAATAAGAAAAATAATAGTATGCTTATTACGTCACATGACGTCTATGACGTCACGACCTCAAAATATATGTAGAAATTCTGCAGAACTGCAAACTGAGTAATATTCAACTATCTATCTCACCTGAGCCTTTAATCCAAAAATGAATTTCGGTCCTATGTTCGAATTTTATTTCAGCCACAGAACTTCGGTATTTCGGAATTTCGTAAGCTGATCAGGATATGCACCACCTAAAGTTCCAAGATGTAGACCATCTGAGAAAATTTGGTAGAATCCAACCATAAATGGCGGCAGTAGAGCGTGAAACACCATTTTTCACTATATTAGCTGTGACGTCACAATGACGTCATAGGGCTGAAGATGCATTTGTTTCAAAAGCGCATACTTAACTGACATAAACACTGAAATTGTCATTATTTCTGAACAACTGGCATCATGTCGAAATCATGCCCTAAAATGAAAATTAAGAAGTATGCTTATACTTGTCCCAATACGTCTTATACGTGACTACTCCAATAATATGTAAAATTCTGCAGAACTGCAACTGTGTAAATTTCACAACCTTACTATCTCATCCTGAATATCTTTAATCCTAAAATGAAATTTTACGGTTCTAGTTCGAATCTTATTAAGCCACAGAACACCGGTCTTACGGAATTTCGATAGCTGACAGGAAATGTACACCCTAAGTTTCAAGATGTACCATCTGTGAAAAATTGAAGAAAATCGACTATAAATCCGTCTGTATAGCGCAAAACACCATTTTTCACTATTTTTAAGCCTGTGACGTCATGAGACTTCCAAAGGCAGCTGCAATCCATAGAAATCAAAATTTCCTCACGTGACTAATAACGCCATAAAAATTTCATGGTCCAAGGACTATGCAAACATAATTAAAATAAGGGTTTAGTTACGGAAGAAGAAAAAGAATAATAATAATAAAAAAATGACGTCACGTGACGTCATATGACGCTTAATTTCACATGACTCATTAGACACCCAGAGACCTACAAACTGATCAAAATTTCCAACATTTATCTCAAATAGGACATTTTTTTTATAAGCAATTACAATTGACGTCCTTGGTTCGAATCTGGATCCGCCCATAGATGCTTGGACATTTTCTAATTTTGAAAACGGACAACGGATACACAATAAGAATGTAATAACACATTCTGTGAAATTTAATAAAATATGGCGCATAGATAAAGGCATCTGGACCTTGTACAAACTTGCGTAGTCAATTTCAAATTGTGACGACATATGACGTCATAGGCTTCTGAAAATCATAGAAATAATCGAATTTAGCATCTGAATTATTTTGCATTAAATTTCAACACGCCCTTTCGACAATTTCAATCCATATAGAAAAACACTTATTAATATAAAATACATTATCAAATAATGAACGTCAAGTGACGTCATGTGACGTTTATTTTTCACAAAATGTTTTAAAAGACTCCCAGAGACCTATAAACTTGACCAAATATCACTTTTCTATCTCCAAATAAAACCCGATTTAAAGATTTAAAAATTTACGGGAACTTGGTTTCGTATCTTGAATTTGCTATAGAACCATGGGACTTTTTCGAATTTGAAAAACGGGACACCGAGAATGCACAACTAGAACTAATATCCACATCTGTGAAAATATGATAAAATCGGTTCAATAAACAAATGGCTGTTAGACCGCGTACAACTTTTTGTTGCATATATCAAGTGTTACTCATAAAGACTCAATAGGCAATGAATATCATAGAAATCAAAATTTCCACCTTTGAAGCATGTGTCATTAAATTTTCATTGCCCGTTCGACAATTATCAACTATAGAGGAATATTCTTGTTAATAATTGAAATACATTATCATATAAATGACGTCAACGTACGTCATAATGCCATTTATTTTCACAAAATGTAAAAAAACTTCTAGAGACCTATATACTGACCTAATACAACTTCCTATCTTAAATAGGACAATTTTTATAAGCATTTTAAAATTACGGACCTTGGTTCGAATCTTTGGAATCGCTATAGAACCTGGACTTTACGAATTTGAAAAACGGACACAGGGATGCACACCTAGAGCCTAACATACACATTTCTGTGAAATTATGATGAAAAACGGTCCTGAAATAATGGCTGTAGACCCGTACAAACTTTTCACCTGAACGTCCCAAATCAGACGTCATAAGACGTTCGTATGATGATAAAATTCATTGCATCGAATAGCTCATGTTATTGAAATATATGCCATAAATTTTCATGTTCTGAGTCAATGGCAACACCCTCGAAATTAACACAAAATAATAGGAAAAAAAAATAATAAGAAGAAGAAGAATAATAAAAAAACTTACAAACCCAATAACGACTTTCTGCCTGTATGCAGAAAGTCCTAAATAACATAACAAACCATAGGACTTTCTGCTTTAGGCAGAAAGTCCTAATAATAAACACTAGATGTGCAATCGTCTAAACGACTGATAGGACTTTCTGCAACCTGTTGTTAATGCAAAGCAGGAGATTTGAAGTATTCATTTATTGACTCACCTCTGGTATATTTCATGTTCATGCTGAACAATTGACATTAGATTCCTGCCGAAAAAAAAGCGTTGAGGTTACGAGAAAAAAAAATAAGTAGCCCGTAGTAGTATATGCTGTATGACGCAGTAAGCGCGTTAGACCAAAATATATGTAGAAATTATGCAGAAAAAAACACACGGTTAAGTTTCAATTTCTATCTCAACCGAAGTTCTTTAAAACCCGAAAATGAAATTTTGGTCCTATGTACGAATGCTTATTCATCACAATACTTCGGTTTTTTCGGAATTAAGGTAAGCTGACAAAATTATTCACAACCTTAGTTCAGATGTACCATCTGTAAAATTTGAAGAACACCTGATCATAAATGGCTTCTGTAGAGCGCGAAAACAATTATTTCACTATTTTTAGCTCGACGTCACGTGACGACATAGGTGCTGAAAATGCTGTGCTCAAAAGCGCAAACGTTACTGTCAATAACTCTGAAATTTTCATTATTTCTGAACAAACGCATCATGTCGAAATCATTGCCCCAAATAAAAATAAGTGTTATCTTATAACTTCCTCTGACGTCACGATTCAAAATATTTGTAAAAAGTTGCAGAACTGCAACTGTGGTAAAGTTTCCAACTTTCTATCTCATCCTGAAGCTCTTTCAATCCTAATGCTAAAATGAAATTAATCGTCCTAAGATTCGAATCATATTTCAGCCAACAGAAACATCCGTCCTTTCGGAATTAATAAAACGTAACTGACGATGATATGCACACCTTAGTTTCAAGATGTACCATCTGTGAAAATTTGAAGAAAATCCACCAGTAAAATGGCGGCTGTAGATCGTGAACACCATTTTTCACTATTTTTAGCTCTGAGGTCATATGAACACATAGGGACTGAAGATTGCTTTGTTCAAAAGCGCATACTTTACTGTCATAACTCTGAAATATCATTAATCTGACAACAGTCTATCATGTCGAGAGATCATTGCCCTAAAAAAAATTAGTAAGTAAGCTTATTACGTCCACATGACGTCATATGACTTCATACTCAAATATAGTTAAAATTCTGCAGAACTGCAAACTGAATAAGTTTCAACCTTTCTATCTCATCCTGAAGCCTTTAATGCTAATGAAATTTTCGGTCCTATGTTCAATCTTATTTTCACCACAGAACTTTCGTCATTCCGTGGAATTTCGTTAGCTGACAGCTATTACACCGTAGTTCAGATGTACCTTCTGTAAAATTTGGATGACAAATCCGACTATAAAAGTCTGCTGTAGAGCGAGAACACCATTTTTCACTATTTTTAGCTGTGACGTCATGTGACGTCATAGGGTGCTGAAGATGCTTTTTGTTCCAAATCCATACTTTACTGACAAAATTCTGAAATTTTTTCATTATTTGAACAACTGTCACATGGTCGAGAATTCATGCCTCTAAAATGAAAATTAAGAAAGTATGCTTATTACGTCACATGACTTCATATGACTTCACAACCTCAAAATATTTGTAGAAATTCTGCAAACTGCAAAACTGTGTAAGTTTCAACTTTCTATCCATCTGAAGCTCTTTTAAATCCTAATGAAAATTTTCGGTCTTTAAGTTCGAATCTTAATTCAGCCCTAGATCTTCGGTCTTGTTCGGAATAAGCGATATCGGACAGATATGCACACCTTTGATTCAAGATGTACCATCTGTGAAAATTTGAAGAAAATCCGACCGTAAATGACGATGTAGAGCGCGAACACCATTTCACTATTTTTAAGCTGTGACGTCATGTGACTTCATAAGGTGCTGAAATCATTGAAATCAAAATTTCCTCACGTGACTATTATGCCCTGAAATATATCGTCCTAGACTATTGCAAACATATAAAAAATAAGCGTTTCGTTAAGAAGAAGAAAAGAAAAATAATAACTAAAGTTCAATCGTTAAAACGAAAGATAGGACTTTCTGCATGCTGTTGTTAAAGCAAAAAGCAGGAGATAGAAGTTTCATGTAATGACTCACCTCTGTAGTATTTTTCATGTTCATGCTGAACAATTGAAATTATATTCCGAAATTAGTGCAATGAGAAGAACTAAGTATTAGTCCTTTGACGTCACATGACGACATATGACGTCATAACTCTAAACATAAGTAAAATTTCTGCAGACTGCAAACTGTTTAAGTTTTCACATTCTATCTCACCTGAAGCTCTCTAATCCAAAAATGAATTTCGATCCAAATGTTCGAATCTATTTCAGCCACAGAACTTCGGTCTTTCGAATTTCGGTTAGCTGACAGGATATGCACACAATAACTTTCAAGATGTACCATCTGTGAAAAATAGAAGAAATCCGACCATAAAAGGCGGCTGTAGAGTCGAGACACCATTTTTAACTATTTTTAGCTCTGACGTCACATGACGTCATATGTGCTAAAGATGCTTGATAAAAAAGGGCATACTTTACTATCCATACCACTGAAATTTTCGTTATTCTGAACAACAGGGCAACATGTCAAATCATTGACCTAAAATGAAAAAATAAGAAGTAGTGCTTATGACGACACACACGTCATCAGACGTCAAAACTCCAGATATATGTAAGAAATTCTGCAGAACGCAAACTTGTAAGTCACCTTCATCTCAATCCCAAGCTCTTTAATCCTAAAATGAAATTTTCGGTCCTATGTTCGAACCTTTTTTCAGCAAAGAACTACAGTCTTTTGAAGTTATTGGTTAGCTGACCGGATATGCACATCCCTGAATTCAAAAGTAACAATCATGTGAAAATTTGAACGAAAAACTGACCATAAAAGAACGTATGTATAGCTCGAACAACCATTGTTTCACTATTTTTGCTGTGACGACATGTTACTCATAGGTGCTGAAGATGCTTTTGTTCAAAAGCAAATACTTTTGCGCTTCATAACTCTGAAATTTACATTATTCTAGAACACTGGCAACATGTCGAAATCATTGCCCTAAAATGGAAAATTAAGAAGTAAGCTTATACGTTACATGACGTCATATACGTCAACGACTCAAAATATTTGTAAAATTCGCAGAACTGCAAACTGTGTAAGTTTCACAACTTTTCTACTATCTCATCCTGAAGCTCTTTACTCCTAAAATGAAATTTTCTGTCCTATGTTCGAATCTTATTTCAGCCACAGAACTTCGGTCTTTCCGGACTTTCGGTTAGCTGACAGATATGCACACCTTGATACTAGATGTACCAATCTGTGAAAATTTGAAGAAATCCGACCATAAAGATACGGCTGTAGAGCGCGAAACACCATTTATCACAATAAAGCTTGACGACAAGTACTCATAGGTTGCTGCTGAAAAATTCATTGAAATCAAAAAATTTCCTCACTGACTAATACTCCATAAAATTTCATATCGTCCTAGGAGCTATTGCAACATATAAAATAAGCCGTTAGTTAGGAATAAGAAAAAATAATAATAAATAATAATAAAAATAACTAGATTTCATGACGTTTATACTAATGATAGGACCTTTCTGCTAACATAGAAAATATTAGAAGATAATAACCGTTAGAAAGAATAGTATATAAAATACTCTACCTTTAACTGTTTTTCAATGGACTTCTTTAGATCTTACGTCACATGACGTCAAAGGGTTCTGAAAATTCCTTGTTTCAAAAGCGCATACTTTACTGACAAACCTCAGTAAATTATCATTATTCAGAACAAACTGGCATCATGAAATGAAATCATTGCCCACATAGGAAAAATTAATAAAAGTAAGCTTATTACGTCACTAGACGTCCTATGACGACACGACCAAATATTATTAAGATATTCTGCAGAACTGCAAACTGTGGAAAGTTTCAACTTTCTATCTCATCCTGAAGCTCTTAATACTAAAATAAATTTCGGTCCTATGTTCTAATTTATTTCAGCCACAAACTTCGGTATTTCGGAATTTCGTAAGCTGACAGATATGCACACTAAGTTCCAAGATGTACCATCTGAGAATAATTTGAAGAATCCCAACCATAAATGGCGGCAGTAGAGCGTGAACACCTTTTTCACTATTTTTAGCTGTGACTCACAGTGACGTCATAGGGTGGCTGAAGAGCTTTTGTTCAAAAAGCGCATACTTAACTTCCCAAAACTCTGAAATTTTACATTTATTCTGAACAACTGGCAATCATGACGAAATCATTGCCCTAAAATGGAAAATAAAGAGTATGCTTATGACGTCACATGACGTCTTTATTACGTGACGACTCAAAAAATATATGTAGCAATTCTGCATAACTGCAAACTGTGTAAGGTTTCAACTTTCAAAACTCATCTGAATATCATTAATTCCAAAAAATGAAATTTACGTTCTTGTTTACGAATCTTATGTAACCACAGAAAACTTTCGTCTTTCGGAATTTCGGTTTAGCTGACAGGATATGTACACTTTAGTTACAAGAGGTACCATCTGTGAAAATTGAAGAAAAACGACTATAAAGACGGCTGTAGAGCGCAAACACCATTTTTCACAATTTTTAGCTGTGGACTCATGTGAGTCATAGGCTGCTGGCAATCAAATTGAAATCAAAATTTCCTCACTGACTAATAACCCTAAAAATTTCATGGTCCTAGTACTATTGCAACATATTATAAATAAGGTTTAAGTTAGGAAGAAGAAAAGAATAATAATAATAAAAAAAATGACAGTCACGTGACGTCATATTGACGCTTATTTTCCACATAATCCATTAGAACACCCAGAGACCTACTAACTGACAAAATTTCAACATTTTATCTCAAAAGGAACATTTTTTATAAGCATTAAAAAATGACTTCCTTGATCGAAACTTGGATCCTCCATAGATCTAGGACTTTTTCCCGAATATTGAAAAACCGGTCTCCTGTATAACAATAAGGAACGTAATTAACAAATTCTTAAAATTTAATAAAAATTGGCGCATTGATAATGGCACTGACCGTGTACAAACTTTCGAAGTCAATTTCAAATGTGACTTCAAGATGACGTCATAGGAGCTTCTGAAAATCATTGAAATCGAATTTTAGCATCTGAATTATTTGTCATAAATTTCAATGCCCTATTTTTCGACAAATTTTTTTTGGATATTTTTATTCAACATAAAGAAATACTCTTTAATAATATTAAATCATAATCAAATAAGACTTCAAGTGACGTCATTGACGTGTATTTTCAGCAAAATGGTTAAAGACCCCAGAGACCTTATAACTGACCAAATATCACTTTTCTATCTCAAAAAAATCCGTTTATTAAGCATTGTAAGAAATTTACGACCTTGGTTTCGAATCTTGAATTTTCTATAGAACCATGGCTTTTTCGAATTTGAAAAACGGAACCGAGATGCACAACTAGAACTTAATAACACATTCTTGTGAAATATAGATAAAATCGGTTCATAAACAATGGCTGTAGACCGCGTAACAAGACTTTTGTTGCATATTACAAGTGTGACGTCATATGACGTCATAGGCATGAAATATCAAGAAATCAAAAATTCCACCTTTGAAGCATGTGTCCATTATATTTTCATTGCCCTTCGACAATTTCAACATATAGAAATATTCTTATAATATTGAAATACATTATCATATAATTAGTCACGTTACGTCATATGACATTAATTTTCACAAAATTTTAAAACCTTCTATGAGACCTATATATGACTAAATAACACTTTCCAATCTTAAATAGTACAGATTTTATAAGCATTTTAAAATTTACACCATGTTCCGAATCTGGAATCGCTATATAACCATGGACTATTCGAATTTTGAAAAACGGACACAGGGAAGCACGCACAAGAGCCTAACATACACATCTGTGAAATTTTGATGAAAATCGTCCAAATAATGGGCTGAAGACCGCTTAACAAACTTTTTCACCTGACACAAATCCTGACGTCATATGACGTCGTATGAATAATAAAATTCATTGCATCCGAAATCTCAAAGGTTTGAAATAATGCCATAAAATTTTCATTGTTCTGAGTCCATTGGCAACACCACGAAATTAACACAAATATAAGATAAGAAAAAAGAATAATAAGAATAAATAATAAAAAAAAAGTACAAACCCAAAAAGACTTTCTGTCCTGTAGGCAGAAATGACCTAAAAATAGAACAAAACAAACCAATAGACTTTCTGCTTTAGCAGAAAGTCCTAATAATAAACACTAATGTCATTCGTCTAACGAATATAAGGACTTTCCTGCACCTGTGTTTAATGCAAAATGCAGGAGATTGAAGTTTCAAGTAATGACTCACCTCTGGTAGTATTTCATGTTTCATGCTGACAATAGACCATTATATTCCCGAAAATAAGCGTTTAGTTACGAAGAAAAAAAAAATAATAAGCCGTAGTAGTAGTATGCTTAAGACGTCCATATGAACCGTCACGACCAAAATATCATGTAGAAATTATGCATAAATTCAAACTGTGTAAGTTTCAATTTTCTATCTCCATCCCGAAGTTCTTAACCCTAAATAAGATATTTTTGGTCCAAATGTTCGAACTTATTTCACTCACAATACTGCGGGTTTTTTCGAATTAAGGTAAGCTAAAAAAATTCACACCTTAGTTTTCAGTATGTACCATCAGTAAAAATTGAAGAAAATCCAGAACATAAATGGCGCTGTAGACGCGAATACAATTTTTCACTATATTTACACTGACGTCACGTGACGTCATAGGTGTTCTGAAAGAGTTGCCAAAAGCGCATACGTTACTACTGCAATAACTCTGAAATTTTCATATTCTGAACAACTGCAACATTCGAAATCATAGCCCCCAAATTAAAAATAAGTGTAATGCATATTACTCCCCACCTCTGACGTCACGATCAAAATATTTGTAGAAATGGTTGCAGAACAGCAAACTGTGTAAGTTTCAATCATTCTATCCTCTTCCTGAAAGCCTTCAATCTTAATGCTAAAATGAAATTATCGTCCTATGTTCGAATCTTATTTCAGCCAAAAAACATCGGTCTTCGGAATTACGTAAGCTGACAGGATAGCCACACCTTAGTTTCAAAGATGTACCATCCTGTGAAAATATGAAGAAAAAGTCCGACCATACATGGCCGGCTGTAGAGCGTGAAAACCCCAATTTTCCACTATTTTATCTCTGGAGTCATAATGACGACATAGGTACTGAAGATGCTTTGTTCAAAAGCGCATACTATACTGTCATAACTCTGAAATGTTTCATTATTCTGAGCAACCTGGCCATCATGGTCGAAATCAATGCCCTAAAAAAAATTAAGAAGTAAGCTTATTACTCCCAGACGTCATATACGTCATGACTCAAAATATATGTAAAAATTCTGCAGAACTGCTTACTGTATAAGATTAGTCAACTGTTCTATCTCATCCTGAAGCTCTTAATGCTAAAATGGAAAATTTTCGGGGACCTAATGTACGAATCATTATTTTCAGCCACAGAACTTCGGTCCATCCGGAATTTCTGTGAGCCTGACAGCTATGTACACCTAGTTTTCAAGTGTACCATCTGTGAAAATTTGATAAAATCCGACAATAAATGACTGCTGGTAAGCGAAAACATAAACATTTTTCCACTATTTTTAGCTGTGACGTCATGGTGACGTCCATAGGGTTCTGAAGAGCTTTTGTTCAAAAGCGCATACTTACGGACTAATTCTGAAATTTTTCATTATCTAACAACTGCAATCATGTCGATAATCATTGCCCTAAAATGAAAATTAAGACGTAGACTTCTGTTATGGACGTCACAAGACGGCCTATTACTTCACGACTTCAAAATAAAGTATAAATTCTGCAGAACAGCAAACAGTGTAAGTTTTCAACTTTCTATCTCATTCCTGGAGCTCATTAATCCTAAATGAATTCTTCGGTCCTTATGTTCGAATCTTTAAATCAGCCACAGTAACTTCGGTCATATTCGAATTTCGTTTAGCTGACAGATATGCACTACCTTTGATTCCAGATGACCATCGTGAAAATTTGAAGAAAATCCTGACGTAAATGACGGCTGTAGAGCTGCGAACACCATTTTTCACTATTTAAAAGGCTGTGTAGTCATGTGACGTCAAAGTGCTGAAAACTCATGAAATCAAAATTTTCCTCACGTGACTAATATCCATGAAAATATTATCGTCTAGGACTATTTGCAACATATAAAAATCAGCGTTAGTTAGAAAGAGAAAATGAATAATAATAACTAGAATGTCATTCGTGAAAAACAGAAGATAGACTCTCTGCAAGCTGTGATAATGCAAAAAGCAGGAGATAGAAGTAACATTTAATGACTCAAGCACCTCTGGTAGTATTTCATGTTCATGCTGAACAATTGAAATTAAATTCCCGAAATTAGTGCAAAAGAGAATACTAAGATATAAGTCAGTGACGTCACATGACGACATATGACGTCATAACTCTAAACATATGTAGAATTCAGCAGAACTGCAAACTGTTTAAGTTTCAACATTCTAACTCACCAGAATCACCTAATCCTAAAATGAACTTGTTCCGATCAATTTCGAATCTTATTTCAGCACAAACTTCGTACTTACGGAATTTCGGTTAGCTGAGCAGGAATGCACACTTAACTATCAAGATACCATCTGTGAAAATTTTGAAGAAAATCCGAGCCATAAATGGGCGGCTGTAGAGCGTGAACACCAATGTTAAAACTATTTTTTAGCTCTTACGACACATGACTTCATAGTGAGCTCAAGATCTTTTTTGATTCAAAATAGTGCAAACTTATAACTATCATATCCTCTGAATTTACGATATTCAGACAACTGGCATCATGTCAAAATCATTCTTGACCTAAAATGAAAATTAAGAAGCTATGCATATGAACTCCCACAAAACGTCATATGACGTCAAAACTCAAATTATATGTATAAATTCCTGCATGAACTGCAAACTGTGTAATGGATTCAACCTACTATCTCATCCTCAAGCACTTTAGATCCTAAAATGAAAAATTCTGTCCTAGTTCGAACCTTTTCAAGCCACAGAACTTCAGGATCTTTGGAGTTTGGTTAGCTGACTCGTAATATGCACACCTGAATTCAAAAGTACAATCTAGTGAAAATTTTGAAGAAAATCTGACCATAAATGACGGCTGTAAGCGCGACACCATATAACACTATTTTTTGCTGAGACGTCAGTGTCGTCATAGGATGCTGAAGATGCTTTTGTTCAAAAGCAAATACTTGACTTCATAACTCTGACATTTTCATTATTCTGCACAACAACTGCATCATGTCGAAATCATTGCCCTAAAATGAAAATTAAGAGTATGCTTATGAACGTCACATGACGTCATATACTTCACGACTCAAAATAATTTGTAGAACTTCCTGCAGAACTGCAAACTGTGTAAGTTCAACTTTCTATCTCATCCTGAAGCTCTTTAACCCTCAAAATGAAATTTTCGTCCTATGATCGAGATCTCTATTACAGCCACAGAACTTCGGTCTTTCGATTTCGGATAGCTGCAGATATCACACCTTTGATTCAGATGTTACCATCTGTGAAAATTTGAAGAAAATCCGACCAATAAAAATGACGGCAGTAGAGCGCGAACACCATATTTTCTACTATTTATAGCTGGTGACTGTCATGTGACGACCCATGGTGCTGAAACTCATTGAATCAAAATTTCCTCACGTAACTAATACGGTCCATAAAAATTTCATCGTCCTAGTACAATTGCAACATAATAAAATAAGCGTTTTAGTAGAAGAAGAAAAGAATAATAATAATAATAATAATAACTAAGATTCATTCGTGAAAACGAATGATAGACTTTCTGCAAGCGTTTTAATGCAAAAGCAGAGAAGGAAGTTACATTAAAGAATCACCTCTGTAAGTATTTCATGTTCATGCTGAACAATTGAACATTATATTCCGAATTAGTGCAAATGATAAGAACTAAGTATTAGTCCTGTGACGCACATGACTCATAAGATATCATAACTCTAAACATAAGTAAAAGAAATTCGCAGAATGCAAACTGTTTAAGTTTAACTTTCTATCTCATCCTGAAGCTCCTAATCCTTAAATGAAATTTTCGGTCCATGTTCTAATCTAATATCCAGCACAGAACTTCGTCTTTCGGAATTTCATTAGCTGACAAGGATATGCACACTCTTTGATTCAATGTACCATCTGTGAAAATTTGAAGAAAATCCGACCATAAATAGCGGCTGTAGAGCGTGAACACCTTTTCACTATATTTACTCTGACCGTCACATGTCTCATAGTGTGCTAAAGATGCTATTTGTTCAAAAGGGCCATATTTTACTGTCATAACTACTGAATTATCAGATATTCTGAACAACATGTCATCATGTCAAAATCATGCCCAAAAATGAAAATAAGAAGTAGGCGTATGACGTCACAAGACGTCATATACTCAAGACTCAAGATATATGTAGAAATTCAGCAGAACTGTAAACTGTGTAGTTTCAACTTTCTATCTCATCCTGAAGCGTCTTTTAATCTAAAAAAATTTTGTGTCCTATGTTATCGAGCTTATTTCAGCCACAGAACTCGGACTTTCGCGGAATTTCGGTTAGTTGACAGATATGCACAACTGAGTTTCAAAATGTACCATCGTGAAAATTTGAAGAAAATCCGATCATAAATGACGGCTTAAAGCGTAAACCCAATTTTCACTATTTTTTGCTGTTGACGTCATGTGACGTCATAGGGTGCTGATGATGATTTTGTCAAAAGCACAAACTTCCTTTCATAACTCTGAAATTCCTTATTCTGAACAACTGGCATCATGTCGAAATCATTGCCCAAAAATGAAAAATTAAGAAGTATGCTATATGACGTCACATACTTCATATGGACGTCACGACTCAAATTTTTTGGAGAAATTCTAGCATAACTGCAAACTGTGTATGTTTCAACTTTCCATCTCAATCCTGAAGCTCGTTTTAAGACCTAAAATGAAATATTCGTGTCCTTATGTTCGAATCTTATTTCAGCACAGAACTTCGGTCTTTCGGAATTTCGGTTAGCTGACATGAAACGCACACCTTTGATACAAGATTGTAACCAACTGTGAAATTTGAAGAAAAATCCGACCCATAAATGACGCTGTAGATCGCGAACGACCTTTTTTCACTATTTTAGCTGTACGGTCACATGACGTCATAGGTGCTGATTATGCTTTTGATCAAAATCGCATACTTCCTTTTCATAACTCTGAAAATTTTCATTATTCGAACAACTGGCATCAGTCGAAATCTGCCCTAAAAATGAAAATTTAAAGAATTAAAGCTGTATTTTTTATGACGTCCACATGACGTCATAGTTACGTCAACTTACACAAAAAAATTGTAGAAATTCTGCTGAACTGCAAACTGAGTAATTTTCAACTTTCTAATCTCATCCTGAAGCTCTTAATCCAAAAATAAATTTTCTGTTCCTATTTTCGAAATCTATTTCAGCCACATAACTTCCGGTCATTCGGAAATTTCGTAAGCTGACAGGATAATTCACATCCTTTGATTCAAGATGTAGCCATCTGTAAAAAATTTTGATGAAATCGACAATAAATGACGGCTGTAGAGCGCGAACACCATTTTTTCACTATTTTTAGCTGTGACGTCATTTGACGTCATAGGGTGCAGAAAATCATTGAAAATCAAAATTTCCTCACGCGACTAATAAGCATTAAAAATTTCATCGTCCTAGGAATATTGCAAACATAATAAAAATAAGCGTTTAATTAGGAAGAAGAAAAGTATAATAATAATAATACTAATAATAATAAACATAACAACACAATAGGACTTTCTTGCTTTTTAGGCAGAAAAGTCCTAATAACTAGATGTCATTCGATTAAACGAATGATAAGACAATTCTGGCCACAACTGCTTTAAATAAATATAGAAATTACATAATAGATAATCTTTCCAAATAGCAACTTTCTATCCTCCTCCTATTTCTATATAAAAATGGCACAAATAGAACAACACTGTGAAATTTTAATAAAAGTCCGCCCATATCTTCACATGTATTTTACTACAAAATTTATCACTATTTCATATGACATGAAAAGAAAAATAAACAGTGTTCAAATGTTAGGAGTTACAAACATTCATCACACATAGAATTTCATCACTCCAGCTCACCTTGTAACCTTGTTAAATTTAGCCACAGTAGAAGAAGTATTTAATACTTGTATAGTGCTATAACCATTCGAACACCTGTAAGTATTTAAACGTAATTAAGCGATTTTGGCGTGTTCGGCGCTTCCGGTAGTTTTGCCGCAGTTTTTATAATAGTCAAAATGTGTGTGAATTTTCCAAGGCTGCAAAACTGCTCCGCTACCTAGACAGAGTGTTAGCAAATATCGAATTTTAGTCTATTTGCCGTTGTACATGTATTAACTACAATGCTTAATTTTGGAAACAGTCCAGTCAACATTCGACAGACAAAAACTAAAAAGCAAAATCAAGATATAGCCCACAATTGCAATTGATTTTTTTTTTTTTTTTTTTTTTTTTTTTTTATTTTTTTATATTTAAGTCGTTGCGCAATTATTTTATCTTGGTGACCCCCAGGCGCGTGACCTTTTCCATATTTTTATGATGCATGATTATGGAAATATCTTATTTTCCATGTAACTTTCTTAGATGAAGCCAAATTTCAATAAACTTGGATACCGTTAAAAGCTCTTAAAACATGCTACATTTTATAACCGATAAGTAAAACTTATCTTCAGTCGTTTCTGAGATATTGACTGTTAAACCCCGAAGAAAACAGCATATTAACAGCAAAATTAGCTTCATTTCATTTAGTTTTTCTGCTTATTACTTTGAATTGCGTGAACCAATTTTATTAAACAAATTTTATTGGAAGCGTCAATTATTCAGCTATAATTCTTATTCATACATATATTTTCTTAAATCGATATTATTGAGAAAGAAAGAAGAAAAGAATAATAATAAAAAACAAATGACTTCACGTGGACGTCATAATGACGTTTTTATTTTCACATAATTGTTAAGACACCCAGAGAACCTACAAACTGACAAAATTTCAACTTACTATCTCAAATAGGACAGTTTTATAAGCATTTAAAAATTTAAACGACCTTGGATCGCATCTTGAATCGCTATAAACCTATGGACTTTTCGAATTTTGAAAAACGACACCGTTATACCACAAAGGACTTAATATACCACATTCAGTGAAAATTTGATAAAAATCGGCCATTAAAAAGGCTCTGGACCGTGTACAAACTTTCTTATGACAATTCAAATGTGACGTCATATGACGTCCATAGACCTCGGAAAATCCTGAAATCTATCGAAATTTCAGCATCTGAAGCATGCGACATTAAATTTTCATTGCCCTTCAAAAATTCAATATATAGTAAATAATCTTGTTATAATTTTGAAATTCATTATCATATAACGACGTCACGTGACGTCATATTAACATATTCTTTTCACAATAAGTTTATAAGACTCACAGGAGACCTATGTACTCGACCCCATATCATCTTTTCTATCTCAAATAGTACGATTTATTAAAGAATTTGAAAAATTTACGACCTTGGTTCGAATCTTGGAATCGCTACAGAAACCTTGACTTTTTCGAATTTTGAAAAACGGACACCGGGATGCACAACAAGACTTAATATAAACTTTCTGGTGAAAATTTCATGAAAACGTTCACAAACAAAGCTGTAGACCGCGACAAACTTTTGTTGCATATTTCCAGATGTGACGTCATATACGTCATATTCAATATGAAAAACATAGAAATCAAAATTTCATGCGTTGAAGCATGTGTCATTAAATTTATCATGCCTTTCGCAATTTCAAACAAAAAAGCAAATATTCTTAGTTAATATTCGAAATACTTATCATATAATGAACGTCACGTAGACGTCCATAGGACATATATTTTCACAAAATGTTTAAAAACACTAGAGACCTATATACTCGACTAAATATCAACTTTCAATCTTAAATAGGAACAGATTTTTATAAAGCAAATAAAAATTAACGACCTTGGATCGAATTCTGGATTCGCTATAGAACCATGGCCATTTCTAATTTTGGAAAACGGAACACCGGGATGCACAACTAGAACTTAATATACACAATCAGTAAAAATTTTCATGAAAATCGGTTATCACAAACAATGGCTGAGACCGTACAAACTTTTGTAGCTAATTTCAAATGTGACGTCATATGACGTCATAGGCATAAGAAAATCATAGAAATCAAAATTTTCCACACGTGACCAATAATCAAAAAATTTCATCGTCCCCTAAGTAGTATTGCAACATAGAAAAAAAATCGTTATAGTTTAGGAAGAAAAAAAGAATAATAATAATAACTAGATGTCATTCCGTGAAAACGAAAAGTGATATGGACTTTCTGCAATCTGTGTTTAATTCAAAAAGCAGGAATGAAGAGTTTCATGATAATGGATTCCAACCTCTTTAAGTATTTTCATGATCATGCAAAACAATTGACATTATATTCCGAAATCAGTGCAAATGATAAGAACTTAGTATTAGTCAGTGACGTAAACAATAAGTTATAGTACGTCAGGACATGAACTGCAAACTTGATTTTCTATATAAAGGTCCTAATTCGAAATCTGGCTTCAGCCTCAATAACTACGGTTTTTTCGAAATAAGGATAGTCTTGACAAAATATTCACCCCTTAGTTTCAAGATGTACCGTCTGTAAAAATTTGAATAAAATCTGATCACAAATGCGCGTATAGCGCGAAATACCATTCCCTATTTTAGGAGCTCTGACGTCACGAGACGTCATAATAGGTGCTGAAAATGCTGTTGCTCAAATCGCACACTTTACTGCAATAACTCTGAAATTTTTCATTATTCTGAACAACAGGCAACAAAGTCGAAAATCATTGCCGGCCCCAAATTAAAATTAAGTGGTATGTTTATGACGTCCAATGACGTCACGATTCAAAATAATTTGTAGAATTGCCGCAGAACTGCAAACTGTGTAAGTTTCAACTTTCTATCTCATCCTGAACTCTTCAAACCTAAAATGAAATTTTTGGTCCTATTTTCGAATCTTATTTCAGCCACAGAATTTCGGTTTTTCCGGAATTCGGTTAGCTGGCAGGGGATATGCACACCTAGTTTCAAGGTTCCATCTGTGAAAATTTGAAGAACATCCGACATAAACGGCGGCTGTAAGCGCGAACACCCATGTATCAATATTTAAGCTCTGACGTCACAGGACGTCATAGGTGCATGAAGATGCATTTGTTCAAAAGCTCATACTTTACTGTCATAACACTGAAATTATTCATTATTCTGAACAACTACATCATGTCGAAAATCATTGCCCTAAAATGAAAATTAAGAAGTATGCTAATGACGTACAGCATGCCGACATTTGACCGACACTCACGACTCAAAATATATTAAGAAATTATGCAGAACTGCAAACTTGTGTAAGTTTCAACTATCCAATCTCATCCTGAAGCACTCTAAATCTAAAATGAAATGTTCGGTACCATGTTCTAAACTTATTTCAGCCACAGAACTTCGTCATTCGGAATTACGGTTAGCTGACAGGAAATGCACACCTTTACGTTCAAGATGTAAAATCTGTGAAATTTTTAAGAAAAATCCGACCCAAAATGGCTGGCATAAGAGCGAGAACACCAATTTATTCACTATTTTTTATCTCAAACGTCACATGACGTCATATGGTGAGCTGAAAAGATATTGCTCAAAAATGTATACTTTACTGTTATAACTCAGAATTTACCTATCTGAACAACTGGCAACAGTACGAAATCAATGACCTAAAAAAAAAAATTAAGAAGTAGCATATGACGTCACGACTCAAATATATGTATAAATTCTGCGACCTGCAAACGTGTTATTTTCAACTTTCTATCTCATTCTGAAGCTCTTAGATTCCAAAAATGAAATTTTCGGTCCTATGTAACGAATCTTCTTTCAGCCACAGAACTATCGACATATACGGAATAACGGTATAGCATAAAGTATATACATATCATTAGTATCAATATACCATCTGTAAAATTTGAAGAAAATTCGACCATAAATGGCGCGTAAGCGTGTTAAACAACCATTTTCACTATTTTTAGCTCTGACGACACATGGACGTCTAGGGTGCTGATGAAGCCTTTTTTTTCTCAAAAGCGCATCTATTTTCTGTCATAACTCTGAAATTTTCATTATTCTGAACACACAGTCTTCATGTACAAAATCATTGCCCAATTAAAATTAAGATGTATGTTATTCGTCACATGACGACATATGACGTCACGACACAAATATATTATAAATTCTGCAGAAACACAACTTGTGAACGTCTCGAACTTTCTATTTCCATCCAGAAGCTCTTTAAATCCTAAAATGAAATATCGTTCCTATGTTCGAATCTTATTTAAGCCACAGAACTTCGTCCTATCGCATTTCGGTTATCTGAAAGGATATACACAATCTTAAGTTATCAAGATATACCATCTGTGAAAATTTTGAAGAAACTTCGACCACTAATGGCGGCTTTTAGAGCGTGAACACCATATTTCACTATTATAAGCTCTGACGTCACATGACGTCCATAGTGTGGTGAAGATGCTTTTTTTCAAAAGCGCATCCATTTCTGTCATAACTCTGAAATTTTCTTATTCTGAACAACTGCATCATGTTCGAAATCATGCCTTTAAAAAGAAAATTCAGATGTTGCTTATTACTACACATTCCGTCATATGACGTCCACGACTCAAAAAATATTAAGAAATTCTAAGAACTGCAAACTGTGTAAGTTTCAACTTTCTATATTTCATGCCTGAAGCTCTATAAATGCTAAAATGAAATTTTCGGTACCAATGTCTAATCTTATTTTAGCCACAGAACTTTACGGTCTTTCGAATTTCTGATAGCTGACAGGATATCGTACACCATAGTTTAAAAGATGTACCATTTGTTAAAATTTTAAGAAAATCCGACCATAATGACGTCTGTAGAGCGCGAACAACCATTATTTCACTATTTTGTTTGCTGCTACGTTAAGTGACGTCCATAGCGTGCTGACAATCAATGAAATCAAAATTCCTCACGTGACAATAACCCATAAAAATTTCATCTTTCCTAGACTATTGCAACAATATTAAAATAAGCGTTAGTGTTAGAAGAAAAAAAAAAAATAATAATAAAAAATGACGTCACGTGACGCCATATGACGTTTATTTTCACTTAATTGTTAAGACTCCCCGAGACCTACTAACTGACAAAAGTTCAACTTTCTATCTCAAATAGGACAGTTATTATAAGCATTTAAAAAATGACGTCCTTGGTTTCGAATCTTAGGATCCGCCATAGATGCTTTGGAATATCCGAATTTTGAAAAACGACACCGGTATACACAATAAGAACGTAATATACACATTCAGTAAAATCATGATGAAAATCGGGCCATAAATAATGGGCTTCTGGACCGTGGTACAAACTTTCGTAGTCAAATTCAAATTGACTCATATGACGTCATAGGCTTCTGAAAAGTATTGAAATTCGAAATTTCAGTGCCTAATCATTTGTCATTACATTTTCATGCCCTGCGACAATTCAATATAATAAAAACTCTTAGTTAATATTAGAAATAACATTATCATATAATGACTTCACTTGACGTCATATGACATTTAATTTTCACAAAAGATTGTTTAAGACACCTTAGGGTTCCCTATTAAACTGACCAAATATCACTTTCTATCTCAAAAAGGACCGATTTTATAAGCATTAAAAATTAACGACCTTGGTTTCGAATCTTGAATCGCAATAGAACCATGATCTGGACTTTTCGCATTTTTTTGAAAAAAACGACAAAAGCGAGCACAACTAGAACTTAATAGTACACAATCTGTGAAAATTTGATGAAAATCGGCCCCATTAATAATGCTCTGGACCGTGTACAAACTTTCGAAGTCATTTTCAAATTGACGTAATATGACGTCCATCGGCTTCTGAAATCTTGAAATCGAAAATTTACTTGCATCTGAATCATGCGGTCATTAATTTTTTCATTGCCCATCAAAAATTTCAAGATATAGAAATAATCATGTAGAAATTAGAAATTCATTATCATATAATGACGTCACGTGACGTCATATGACATTTAATTTCACATAATGTTTTAAGACTCCCAGATACCTATATACTGACCCAATACCTCTTTTCTATCTCACACACACCGATCTTATAAGAATTTGAAAATTTTACGACCTTGGTTCGAATCTAGGAATCGCTATATAACCTTGGACTTTTCGAATTTTGAAAACGTACCACCGGGATGCACAACTAGAACTTAATATACCCATTCTGTGAAAATTTTATGAAATCGTTCATAAAACAATGGCTGTAGACCGCGTACAAACTTATGTTGCATATTTCCAGTGTACGTCATATGACGACATAGCATATGAAAATCAAAAATCAAAATTTGAGCGTTTTTGAAGCATGAGTCATTAAATATTCTTGCCTTTCGACAATAACAACATATATAAATATCTTGTTAATAATAGAAATACATTACATATAAAGACGTCACGTACGTCATATGACCAAATATTTTCAACAAAATTATAAAAAACTTCTCGAGACCAATATACTGACTAAATACAACTATCATTCCTTAAATAGGACAGATTTTACAAGCATTTAAAAATTACGACCTTGGTCGAATCTTGGAATCGCTACAGAACCATGGACATTTCGAATTTTGAAAAGCGACACCGGGATGCACAACTAGAACTTAATTTACACATCAGTGAAAATTTGATGAAAATCGGTTCACAAACAAATGCTGTAGAACCGCGTACAAAACTTTGTAGCATATTTCAAATGTGTACGTCATATGACCGTCATATGCATAATGAAAATCATAGAAATCAAAAATTCCTGACGTGGCTAATAAGTATAAAAAAAATTCCTCGTCCCTAGGATTATTGCAACATAGAAAAAAAAGCGTTTAGTTAGGAAGAATAAAAGAATACATAATAACTAGACTTCTTTGTTCTGGACGAAAAGAAAGGGCCTTTCTGCATGACGTCAATGACGTTCATCTTTACAAAATGCAAAGGGAAACACAGCGATATAATAATCTCGCCAAAATAAATTTTTTTTTTTTTAAAAACCTTTCTTATCACATCAGAAAACGATTTTATACGTATTTTAAATTTGACGTCCTTGTCGAATCTTGGATTCGCCATAGAAACCTTAGTTCTTTCGAATCTTTGGCAAACCTATATAATCCTGCACAATGAGGTCGCAATATATAACTCGTGAAAAATTCCATGCCAATCCTTCCATAAATGACGGCTGTAAAGCGCGTACAAACTATGGTAGCTAGTGTATTTCTGACGAACATGTGACGTCAATGTGAAAATTTTAAACATTGAATCTAAATGTTCATAATAACCTACATAGGACATTGAATTTTCATTGTCAATGAGCCATAGCAATATGAGTAAATTGACATCAAGGAAATCGGAAATTCTATACAACTTGATGACGTCCATAATGACGTCATGAGACGTTTCATCATTACAAAATGCAAAGGCAACACAAGACAAATAATCTCGCCAAATATCAACTTTCTATCGCATCTAGAATAGATTTTTAATATTGACCTGAAATTTGACGGTCTTGTTCGAATCTGGATTCGCCATAGAAACCTTAGTTCTTACGAATCCTTGGCAAACCTATATAATCCTGCACAATGTGGTCTTAATATATAACTATCTGTAAAATTCATGACAAATCCGTCATAAATGACGCCTGTACAGCGCGTACAACTTGTAGCTAATTTTTAGTTCTGACGTCATGTGAGTCATGTGAAGATAAAAATAATATATACCAAAAATGCCATTGCTTCAGGTGCTGTTGATAGAAATACGTTGTCCTAGACCTTCAGCAACTTAATGAAATAACAACATGAACAAGGTTGGAAAAAAAAGAATAATAATAACAAAGCAGAACAAACCCAATAGTACATTCTGCAAAAGCAGAAAGCCCTAATAATAAGAAGAAGAAGAATAAACATAAAAACCCCCAAAAGGACTTTCTGCTTTAGGGCAGAAAGTCCTAATAAAAAAAAAAAAACAAACCCAATAGGACTTTTTCCCCCGTAAGGGAAAAGCCCAATAAAAAAAAAACAGTACAAAACCCCCAAAATGATTTCGCCTGAAAGGGAGAAAGTCCCAAAAAAGAAGAAAAGAAGAAGGGAAAAAACATTTCAAACCCATAAACTTTTTGCCATAGGGAAAAATTTCCCAAAAAGAAAAAAATAAAAAAACCCAAAAAGGGGCTTTCCCGCTTGAGGCTTGAGGAAAAAGCCCTAAAAAAGTTTGAAAAAAAACCTTAAACAAATGCACCTCTTCCTCAAATACGCATCGCAATTTCCCCTTTTAACACGGGCGCCTTTCCTGCGTAGGGAAATCCGGGTCGTGGACCAACCCAAAAACCCCCTCCTTTTCTTCTTCAAATTGCTAGATTTTTGTATACAACCCTTTATCCGAAAAAAAAAAGAAAAACGCCATGTTTGTTTACGGGAAAAACTTTTTAAAAATTTTTGGAAAAATTTTTCACATTTTTAGGCAAAAACATTTGTGCAAATTTCAACTTCAAACATCAAACCCTTGGGGGGGTTTATATGAAAAATTTTTTTAAAAAATTTCTGCAAAAAAAACATGACGTTAAATCACGTGACCAAACAAGTATTCCCCCTTCAGTATACATCACTTTACTTTTCGTTTTTTAAACCGAAAAATCTTTATTTTTGACTCAAAATTTTATGAAACTAACGTTTTTAATTTCTTAAAATACAAATTTCCCTCTCGTCAAAAAAAAACCAATTCAACCCGACTTTAAAAAAAAAAATTTTCACCTGAAAGGGGCTTTTTAAATCACTACAGAAAATTTTTCCCTTTTCATAAAACTTTTTCGTTTTTAATACCCTTGCCGAAAAAAACACCCCAAAACTGCATAAAGACCTTGACCTTTTCGATTTTTTTGGAAAAGGGAAAAAAAAGGAAATAAAGAGATTTCATTTCACTTTTATTTAAAAAAATTTTTCAAACGGGCAAAATTTAAAAAGTAGTGCTTAAAAAAAACCCCCCCCTTTTGGATTTTAAAAAAATTTTTTAACGCGTCATGACGGGGGGTTTTACGTCATACGACGTCAGTCTTTTCAAGCGAAAAAATTTAAAAAAAACACTGTTTCCCGTCCAA
>JAIFHC010000169.1:0-50000 GCA_021229015.1 Solen grandis | reverse complement strand
TTGTGAACTTGTAAGTAGATATAACTACTACTACTACTATGTTGGCGTTAGTGCAGACCTGACCACTCCTGTGAGGATCATCTAGTAAGATTAGATGCAGCTTGTAAAAGAGCTCAATATAAAAATAGGGTACTGCTGGCTGTTTTCCTTGACTTATGTAATGCTTTTGATAAACATTGAGAATAAAGGCTGTCTGTTAAACCTACATTTCATTGGTATTAGAGGATAGGGCCCTTAAAATAGCTCTTAGGAGCTCTTAGATGGACTGAAATTCTGTCGCTTCATGTAGAGGCAGCTATTAAACCTCTACACTTAATGAGAGAAATGTGTCAACTGAAGTACTGGACAAGACTACCAGTTAACAAAACTATTAACAAATCCAGTCTGATATCCAGTAGAATTAACAAAAAGGGTTACAAAAAAACCAACCCCCCTATGCTGAAACTATCCAGGGCACTGTCAACGAATACGGGCTACAAAAAAAATCTCAATAATAAAACCAGAATATAGGGATATTAAGGCAGAAAACAACATTGAATCAGACCTTTGTCTCACCACCAAAGTTAGCAAAGCCCAGGAAATTACCGAAAAGACAAACAATTTATACAAAATTACATTAAAGAACAATTCTCAGATTCCATAGAAATTTACACTGATGATAGTAAGGATAGCAAGGCAAGGGTCGCAGTTGCGGGCATTGCAAATTGGACATAAACATTTGTCAATACAAAGTATTGCCTTCAAAATTGAACACAGAGTATCAATTTACACGTGCGAGCTACTGGCTATCCTGAACGCATACAGATGGATTAAGAAAAATAAACCTAAAACAGTCACTATACTAACAGATAGCCTTAGTTCACTTATTTCTATTCAAAAAGGCTATGCTAGTGATAGGCACGAAATTATTAATGAAATTTATGATATTCATGTCAAAATTTCTCAGATGAAACTCAGTGTCGTTACTGTAACGAAATTGAGACAGTGGGTCATATTTTCTTTGACACCTCTGGACACTGTCAAATGTCACTAAATATAGGGAAGCGCTGCGAGATAGACTGTATCAATCTGACCATCAAATCCCTATTATACCCATGTGGCAATAGGAGTGACATAATCATTAGAAATGTAATTAATTTCCTTAGGGAAACCGGATATTTAACAAAAATTTAGAGGGGGATTCCTGGGTCTGACGGTTTGAGGCAGCAGGCCTGGGATGCCCCTTTAAAGGTAGGAACAAAATAAAATAATAAGAAGTAGGTTGAGGAACTCCGGGTCTGACGGTTTAAGGCAGCGGATCCGGGATATCTCAATAAAGTTACGAAGCAAATATAACAAGTTAAAATAGGACGGGGAGCCCGGGGTCTGACGGTTTAAGGCAGCAGGCTTCGGGTAACCCAAAAGAAGAAAACAGGGTCGGGCGGGGGATTAGGGGGGGGGGGGGACTCGACATCGGGGCCCGGGACCCAATAAAGTGAATGGGGTCGATGTCCCTTCCCGGTATTCCTCGATCCACAAAACAAGGGAGTGCGACAGGTACTGGCGACAAAGAAGGGGCTTAACCCGTTATTGAAAGTACTTAAACCTGTAGCTGGCATCTGCATGGCACTCAGTGGGAACACCAGTAGGACAGCCATTAATACCTCACCCGGAGTAACTGGATGGGCGGTCGCCAATGTCGCATTTGGCTTGCTCCTATTTATCGGTGCCCTCACAATGCACAGAGGGAAAACCTATATGGACTAGAACCATAAACAAAAATTGCTCAATCTCCATAAACATAGAATAGCTAGCATTTTGGCATACTAACTTAAAAAGTAATATTTACAAAATCGGACAGAATTCCAACATCGAAACGATCAAAATAAATACAAAGTACTAGTCCACGGGGGACCACAAAGGGCATAGGAATGGAGACAATACCACCCTTGAGCCCAAAAGGTCATTTTTAAGTGGCGAAGGGTGACCTTGTGTGGGGAGAAAAGCTCCACGCGCGTCAATCTCGCGTTAGATAATTAAAGAAAGACAACCCAACAGAACCAATAGCGTAATATAGAGGGAATGTTACAAAAACATAGTATGAACGCTTCCAAAAATCGAACCAGCAATCCGAGCTAGAGCTGCGCGTGCGTACTTCAAAGCAATACCATCGCGATACCACAGATACCGCGAATACCATATCGGTACTTCTCAAAAATATGAATAAATATTTATTTATACACCTTTATAATGAAGTAAATGTGCCGATATAATAAGTTCTGAATTAGAACTTATCTTTAGGCGCTTTGGCAAAAAATATCATTTAAGGATTTTTATCCTTGCTAGCGCATTTTAGCTATCCAAATTCAAAACGGGAAATTCCCTTCTTTTTTTTTTCTTATGTCTTTCTTTTTTTCTGGCAACCGGATGTAGAGATAGAAGGGAGTACATAGTCCTGCATAAGTCCGTACTCAAACTCTTACTTTACTATATACTACTATCCTCTAACTTTAATATAATCCTACCCTAAAAACAGCACTCTTTTGCTGTTGGATGTCCCACTGGCCCGACAAAATTAAGTATTAAATCCGAACCCCACCCAATATGAGCCCTGTTGGACAAAATGGTCCAATGGGGACAATATGTAAATGTACACCCGGATATCTCAGTTCTCTAAATCCTGGTTTCTTTTCCAAGGACTTAATCCTTGCTAGCTTAAAAAACTATCAAAATTCAAAATTAGAACTTACCCAAGACCTTCTCTCGTGTATTTGGCTATTTTTGGCAGTTAGGGATATATTTATTAATATAAAATTACTCTTCAAAATTAATTCAATTGAAATTCAAAATTAAAAGACCTCGCAGAGTGCCTAGCCGCCTTTGGCTTTATGGCTGTGGGTCTTTAAATAGTTAATAAAAAAAATGTCGGCGTTACAAGCCAAGTTCTACAATAGCAGCGCCAACATCTCGATCCTGTATTCAAGCTGTTAACTCGTGAATGTTGATGACATTCGATTGGCATCGGATATGAGAGTGTTGACCATTGTTAGTGGTGAGCGCCCTACCCCCATTTCCCAATGTTTTGGGCTGCCATAGTATCACCTATTGGGCAAGAAATTCCAAGGAAGATTGGGGTGGGGGGGGGGGGCGGAAGCGGCGTACGCACCCCTAAAATCGACCAAGGTGGGTCTTTTATGAGTTTATCCACATTTTTTTTTAAATTTATATGTGACAATTAGAATCAGTCAATTTGATCAAAATCGAAATGTCATTTTCAGTTTATTTTTTACTTAAGTTCTCTCGAATCAGTTTCATTTTCGCTGGTTTGGCACCTTTCCGCCATTTAAACAAGCAGTAGCAGTCGATACATTGTCCGGTCCATCGAAGCGGAAAAGGCTGGATCCATTCAGTTATACCTGTCTCAGACATATTTGAGATGTTTATTTTTTTTATTTCGACAAGTGCGAAAGAAAAGAAAATGATTGTTTTTTATTTAAAATATATTCTCAGATGTAGCACTAGTAAATTACCGGATTATCATGCGTGCCCATTATAAATCGGATAAATGAGTTTTTAACACATCATTGGTGCCGTCGATTTTCGTTTTTAGGCAGAGTATGTGTTTATAAAGTATTTAAATGCAAGAAAAGCAAAAATATGCATTTTTGAAATAAGGAAAAGGAGAAAAAATGTCAGTTGAATATAAATTAACAGCTTATTGAAGTTGTGGATAAGTTCTGTTACCTGGGTATTAATGTGTTTTATATTGGCAATATGCCCTATGCAATTAAATCATTGTCTGAACAAGCAATGAGAGGGAACAAAATACAGTTTTTGACAGAATAATTTTAAATATTGTTCAGAGGTGTGGGGAGTAAATGAAATTGATGAAATTTAACGTATACATATAAGATATTGTAAATTTATTTTAGGCGTAAATTCAAAATCCCAAAATATAGCAGTTTTGGGAGATTTTCATTATCTACAATATGTAAAGAACGCGCATTAAAATATTTTTTTAAGATAAGAAAAATCAAGATTCGCTAATAATAACTGAATAATCAAGCGAAAAAAAGGGTCTTTGAAATTCAATCGCTTTTAGAAAACTAGGTTTAGGAAAAATATGGAATAATTCTGACGTAGATACTGACTATGTACCAATGATAAAACAAAGTTTGTACAGAAATGGCATGAATGTATAAATAATAGTCCAAAACTTGAAACTAACTGTAAATACATAACAGAATTTAGATTTGGAACGTATTTTGAAACTATAAAAAAATGATTATCAAAGATTTTGAGTAAATTTCGATTATCTAGCTAGCCATGAACTGAATATTAAGGTAGGAGATACGATGAACAGATAGAAAAATGGATTATGTGCTTGTAACTCATCTATGATTGAATCTTGATATCATTTCTTGCTTGTGTGTCCAAAATATAGATGTATAAGACTCAAATTCCCTAAAAATACTTCCGATATGTATACGTGAAAACAAAATGATATTAAAAGTATAGTGGTCTGTTTGAAAGAGAGATTCCAGTTGCGAAAACAATTCATTTATGCATTAAAGGACTAAGAATGACATTGAATGTGGTATAATTTAAGATGATTGTAAAAATGTGAAATCATGTAACTTTAATAATATCAATAATAAGTTCATAAATAAAGTATGTAATTATTGATGTATTTGCCAGAGACAGCTGCGCTGTCGACTTTGAAAATAAACTATTTGAGTTGAGTTGAATTAAATCAGTATTTACTGATTGTTTTGTGTGGAACTATTTATTGATTTAGTAATTTCTAGTTATATGCTGTAAATATATTTCAATAGCCATGTATCAAAAAAAAATTTTGCTATTGCCATAAAAAAAATCCTAAAAAAATGTTTATAAATATGGTATTAAACATGCTATATATTATTAATACAACGTAAGTACCGGTAGTTGCTGGACTTACGCCCCCACCCCCCCCCCCCAAAAAAAATAATCCTGGATCCGCGGCTGAATTCGGGGTGTCGATAGCAGTGTCCAGCAAGTCCTACTCGTCGTGCAGCTATCTTGTCTATTTTCTTTGGGAGATCATCAACTGCTGTGCGCTGATGACGTATGTTGAGCTATTCTCGGTATCTTGTGTAACAACGATCAAAAGCCTTGAAGGTTTTTTTTTTTTTTTTTTTTTTTTTTTTTTTTTATTGCCCAGGCTTCGCACCCATAGAGTAGTATGTTCTAAACTGCTGCAATAGAGACTCTAGTTTTCAGTTTCCTGCTCAAATTAGACTTCCAAATTTTCTTCATATTGTTCAGTGCTTTCCACGCAGGAGGTTTGATGTCTTGCTCTGTTATGTTGACCCATGCCCCGTCACCAGAACGTTTTCAGCTCAGATATCTCACTGGTATTTAGTGATTGGTGTCCTCCGATGTTGCCATGCACTCCGTTTTGTAGTCCCACCTTTAAAATTCCACCTTGACTCTCTGTGGAAGTTACTGAGCTTCGTCAATTCCATCCGAAAGTAAACAGATGTGATTATTTAAAACCCAAGTCTGTGAGGTAACTGGTCCATCTTTCTAGACCTTCTTGTAGTTATTGTAAAGCTTATGTGTTTAGAATTTGCTGTATCCTTTCGAAAAGCATAGTCAAAAACTATAAACACACATAGTAAATATATCTTAAAAGCAAAAAAAAAACAAAAAAAAAAACAATATTCTACGCGAGTGTGTGATGAGTGTTTCGGGTCCATAATAACTCACTTTCACGCTGGTTCAAATTATTTTCTTTTAACATCCATCCAAAATATTAAAAAAATGGTGACTTTTCATGTGATGCAAGTTCAACGAAGATCGAATATGTGGTCATTAAGTACCCTTTAGATAACTTTATATCCTCGTTTAATTACGTAGCATTTCTCGCATTGAAATTTTTACAATCTTGGAGAAATAATGTGACTATAAAAGATTAGTCTACATCATTGGTTGAGATAAGATATCCGTTTGGAAAGAAATGTCAACATGGCGGACAAAACACAGCAGCCACAGGTCAAAATAGGGCATTATATTATTGGTGATACATTAGGTGTCGGTACATTTGGCAAAGTGAAAAGTAAGTATGCATAATAATATTTTACACTTTTATCATTTTTCCCTTTAGAATGTGGTTACGGTCGTTTAATCTGTCGTAAATACAATGTAAACAACAGCTAATTAAGTTCATAGAGGATATTAAAGCAATCACGGAAAATAGATCTACTGTCTGACATATTCTGATCTGTTTCTATATCTTTTCCGTCATGTAACTAATAATCAGATATATAGAAAAATTATGATGATTAGTTTTGTGTTCCTCTTCATCTATTTCCTGGTGTTTACAAATGATCTTTACACAACCCTCTAAAAACTGGATTTAACTGGTTGTTTTTCAGTATTTTCCCAAATTGTTATCATTCCAGGTATGATGGAAAATGTCCTGGAATATCCAGTTTTCATCATTGTAAAACGTTATTGCAAGAAAAATAAACAAATCATTCCCTCAGTTTATATTAAATTTATTCCTAATGGCATCAGTACATTCCTGATACATGTAATAGATTGTCAGTGGTAATTTAAAACAAATTTAAATATATAACTTCTGTAACCAACAACAGTCGAAAATTTTAATTTCCAAAATTATGAAAATGACGTTTTGAGGTCTTTTTTGTAAACTCAAAATGAGGCTGTCTCAAGTATGGTGGGCATAAAAGGACAAGATCTTTAAATTAAACAGTTGCAATAAAGAACTATCTTTCAAACACAGGTTTATATGCAAAACTCAAGACGATCCAGATAAGAACAAGAGACATTATCACACTGTGTCCAGTCTTTTAAAAAGATCAACAGGTGAAATATCGCGTTGACGTGTGTAGCAAGAGACAACCAATATGACAAGAACTGAATACTTGAGAATAGAAAAAGATTTCAAATAGTTTGAGATCTCATTGGTGATAGTTTTATCTTTAATGTAAGCAGTCCTTGGGTCAAGTCCTGGTCTGGTGGACATTTTTCTCTCCAGTTACCTTTGTATAGTTCAATAGTATATACTGCCTTTGTGGTCTTCGAGACATAGCAATTTGTCCTTTGTACTGTGAATTTGGGAAGGAATTCCAAATTTTCACGACCTACAAGTAACTCTTAACCGTGAGTGTGGTATGTGTTAGCAATCTGATAGTAATAGTTGTGCTGATGTAGTGGTACGTATCCAGCCTTCCCAGGGAGCCATTTTTGTGTTACCTGCCGTAAAGCAGAGGTGACACATAAGGATCGCTTTTCTGCTGTCCATCTGTCTGTCTGTCCATCATGCTTCAGCAGGCGACACATGACTGTGTTCCAGAGAACTCTCTTGTGTCGAATTACATTGCATATCAAGTATGACATATTTGTGTACAATGTAAAGTGAGGATTGAAATTCAGAAACTGTGTATTTACAGGTTTGGCATCTTACCTTTTCCAGTTCCTGGCTGAAGCACTGCAAAGCACAATTATATGTCTATTCACGTATCTGTATTCTAAAGAATAAAAGATAATTTCTATTTCTACTGTTTACTGGCTGCCCTCGAGTTCAATAAACTGAAGATTATTCCAAATGGCACACATAGGCGGGTGCAACCTAATTGAGGAGACAGACTCAGTATACAAGGGAACTGGTTGTGATTACAGATACCCTAGCTCTTTCTGAATATACCCCTCCTTGGTTTTTTAACTTTTCTGATATACAGCTCAGATACACATGACACCCCTTTACAACTGTCTGGATGAGCCAGGGCTTGGTTTCTAGTTAGGTCAATAGGTGGGAGACACTAAAAAGGCTCCCTAAATTACTCAAGGTTTGACTGGTATGTGAACCTGATCCCCTGGTTTAGCAGTCCAGCATGTTACCACTGAGCCACCTCTCCAAATTTCTTAAATGTAACTGCTTACTCATACTATGCTATTGATTATATGTTTACAATAGGCAATCAGGTACAATCCTGTCTAAAACAAATAATGAGATAAAACTCTTTAAGTGAGAGCATTCCTATTATTTGTAGTATATCAACTTAGAGATTGAAGTCAGATGTATGACTGGTTTACATTTTACAATGAATTTTCTCTCATTTAGCAAATTTCAGTGATATTTCAATTAAGATGTAGAACAGATCTTTAAAATCCCATACCAGGATAATCCCTGAACAATGTATTGGGCAGATACATTAGCTGATGTATAATGCTTATTGTCACCAACTTGAGATTTTATTTTTCTACCTTATCTTTTATTCCAGTTGCCACACATCATGTCACAAACCACAAAGTAGCTGTGAAAATTCTGAACAGACAAAAGATAAAAAGCCTTGATGTCGTTGGAAAAATACGAAAGGAGATCCAAAACCTTAAGCTCTTTCGGCACCCCCACATTATCAAACTGTGAGTATCCATATGCCACAATGCATGTTTTTTTTAGCTCACCTGAGCACGTGTGCTCAGGATGAGCTTTTAGGATCGATGAATGTCCGTCGTCCGTCCGTCTGTCCGTCGTCCACAATTTGTTTGTTTGCACTCTAGCATCTTCATTTTATGAGCAATTATCTTCAAACTTTAAAACAATGTTTATAACCATAAAATCTCGGCCAAGTTCGATTATGGCTGATATCGGAACATTAGGTCAGGAGTTATGCCCCTTTTAAAATTCAAAAAAGCCAGATTTCACATTGTTTGCACTCTAGCATCTTCATTTCATGAGCAATCATCTTCAAACTTTATTACAATGTTTATGACCATAAGGTCTCGATTGAGTTCGATTAATGCTGAGATCCGTCAATTAGTTCAAAAGTTATGCCCCTTTTAATATTCAAAAAATGCCATATTTCACGTTGTTTACACTCTAGCATCTTCCTTTTTTTAGCAATCATCTTCAAACTTTATGACATTGTTAATGACCATAATGTCTCGATTGAGTTCAATTGTGGCTGAGATGGGTCATTTAGGTCAGGAGTTATGCCCCTTTTAATACAAAAAAAAGATTTTTTTTCTCTTTTTTTAATTTTTAAATTTAAGACAATGTTTATGCCCATAATCTCACAATCGGGTTCAATTATAACTGATATTGACTTGTAAATTTAGGAGTTATGCCCATTTCACCATAAAAAAAAGCCAGATTTCACTTTTACACTCAAGCATCTTTATTTCTTAAGCAATCATCTTTCTCAGGTGAGCGACCAAGGGCCATCTTGGCCCTCTTGTTTCATCTTGTTTTACCCTTTACACATTTGCTTATACACAGGCTTCTGGAAGGAGCTCTCTGATGAGTGTCTCCTGTTTTACTTCTTAGACTCTTCACACTGTACTTAGAAAAGAATAATCCATTCTTTCATATACAATTTAAAGTTAAGTAAATAAATATTCATGTCTTCATAAATTTGGAGTTTTTGTCAATCCCTATGCCTGTTCCCCAACAAAAGTCATATATTTCTACATAAATATTCATCAGGTAATCATAAAGGGTTGATGTAAATAAGAGCCTTTTTTTGACATTTTCTTTCTGCATAGGGTTTTACTTTATTTTCTTACCTGATATTTTAAAACACATTTAGGCGTGTAGTGGGAGAAATAGATACATTCATCTGTTAATAGCTTTCTGTACACATTGAATTCTTTCTGTTTATCTTACTTCATATTATGGAGATGTCTCTGTTTATCACAAATTAGATAATTGGCCTTTAGCATTGGATGTTAAATGGGTCAGCATAGTCTAACCATTACCAATTTGCCCAGCCCAGGAAGTTCCTATTTTTATGTCCACCAGACTGATATGTGCACATGTCTCATAATAAAAAAGTGCCGTCCATTGGTAAAATGTAAGCATTTTTGTCAGGAACTTAAATTTAATTACATGATTAACCCTTTCCCTCATAGAGGAAACCATGAAAAGACCTATGCAAACAGCATAAAACCAGATCAGCCTGCGAGTAACTTGCAGGCTGATCAGGTTTTATGCTGTTCGCTGCTCCTCAGTGGTCTTGAAATGAGGACTTTATAATTAAATTTGGTAAGGTTTACCTGTGGTTTTCAGCAGATCAAGCTTTATGTGGTACCTATTGAGTGCGTCAAAATGAGTCTATATGAGGGAAAGGGTTAAAGTAGTTGTTAAATGGTAAGGGGCCAAAGGATTGATTGGAAGGTAATTCTAATGCCCATGAACTCAATTAATTATGATTGATACCTCTGGTTATACAGATACCAGGTGATCAGCACACCAACTGACATATTCATGGTGATGGAGTATGTATCCGGAGGAGAACTCTTCGACTACATTGTCAAAAATGGAAAGGTAACATATTGTCCTGGTTGTCATTTTACTTATCAAAGTAAGACTTTGAACTCATTTACTTCTTCCTGCAGTTTGCCCTTGGCATTTTCTGCTTATTCATTAAAACTTTGTGCATGTATTAAAATCTTTACTTAGAGAATAATTATACTTCTTTTTCAGGAGTCAAGATTTAATTTCATGTCTGAACACAGTTGGTTATTTACATTAGATGGACATATATAGAGAATCTGTCATATCATTTTCTTAATTAACCTGGCCTTCATGTTACTAATAAACATCTCAATTGAGATGTTTTCCTAAACTTAAAATTGTTAAGATCAATAACTTTGATTATTTTTTAAATTCAAAATTGTGCTGATACTGAATTTGAGATTTTTTGAGTGACATAAAATTAAAAATCTCAATTTGAGATACAGTCATTCTTCATAATCTGAAATGCAGACCTGTGACCAGTATATCTAGAAGCTATTGAGAAAATGTAAGAATTGTTCTTAGACAAAAGCATATGTAAGGCTTTGAGTGGTGGTGTTTTCAGCTGAAGGAGCATGAGGCAAGGCGGTTTTTCCAGCAGATTGTGTCAGGAGTCGACTACTGCCACAGACACATGGTAGTGCACCGTGATCTCAAACCCGAGAATCTCTTGCTTGACCAGAACCTCAATGTTAAACTAGCTGATTTTGGTAGGTAACTGGGAGGCTGTGTGTGTGAGTCTGAAATGTTAGTCAGTGTTCTGTGATCTTGATTTACACTTATTTATATTGTGTCATCTAGACGACAAAATTTGCTCATTTATCTTCATGGTTTTTGAGTTATACTAGACTCACTAGTGGTAGTACTTTACTCCTTTGAATGTTTTGAAAAATTCTTGCACCAAGCAGGGATTGACTTTCATACCTTCTGACAAAGGGTCATTGAACACTACCTTTGAACTATGGCACATATAAGGATCATTATTCTTCACTTTGAAAGTTGAATTTACATTCATAATACACACAGTGCTACCACTCTGATGCCAAACATATGTATTTCATTCTGAGTTATGTTTCATTTTGTTGATTTGACAAGCATAAATCTTTTAAGTAAGGACTAAATATATTGAATCTTTAATAATGAAACAGTACGTAGACATTGAGGATTCAGCGCAAAAGGGTCTCAACTTGTTCTTTATTACATATAAGTTAAGACCCTTTTGCCATGAGCCTACGTCTGCTAAACAGATCTTGATAACAAGGTAGTCTAATTATCAAGTTGATATTAAAATATGAAGCAAAGAAAATGGTACTTCAAATTGTGTTTTCAATAGAGAATATTCTTCATTTTTTAATTAAAGGAATAGAAAAGATAGGAAAATGTATGTTTTTGTGACCTAGTTTCATGTGTTTACTGCGGCAGGCCTGTCCAACATGATGCATGATGGTGAGTTTCTACGGACCAGCTGTGGCTCCCCAAACTATGCAGCCCCCGAGGTCATCTCAGGAAAGTAAGTGACTGTCTTATGCAGTGCTCCAGCTAGGATTTGAAAAGGGCTAGGTGGTGGTGCCTAAAAGGGCACTATGAGGCGCGTAGAGCTGAAGTGGGGGGGGGCTCCCCCAAGAAAATCGTTTAAGTTTAAACCCTTGAGAAGCCATCTCCTGCATTTTCAGACAAAAATTTTTATTTTAAAGCAGCTTTTGTACATTTCTTCCAGATTCAGATCGTTATGTAGATCATTGGCCGACCATTTATCTTTCTAAACAGACATTTCAACATAATTTTTTTTTTTTCAAATCAAGATGTTAAAAAAGGCCTCTACAAGAATGACTTATTGTGTCGCCTGCATAGCATGGCAGACACATAGGGATCACTTTGTCCGTCGTCGTCGTCGTCGTCGTCGGTGTCGTCGGCGTCGTCGGCGTCACACTTTCTTGTCCGGAGCATAACTCAAAAAGTATTTGAGGTATCACCTTGAAACTTAAAAGATGGATCACATTGAGGCAGAGTGCAGTGCACAAGAATGATAACCATGACTTTCATATTTTCTGAGTTATTGCCCTTTGTTGATACTCAGACTTCATTTTTGTCTGGAGCATAACACGAAAAGTATTTGAGGTATTACTTTGAAACCTCCCAGGTGGAACGATCTCATGGAGTGCATTGTGCAAGAATGATAACTGTTGTATTTTTGGAGTTATTTCCCTTTGTTTATTTTTTTGGATTTAATTCTTGTGTGGTGCATAACTTGTAAAGTATTTGAAGTGTTGCCTTAAACATTTATAGTAGATAGATCTCATTGGTCTGAGTGCAGTACACAAGAATGATAACTCAATAATGATAATGATGACTACAAACTTGCAACATATATATAATTAACGTCATAAGTGCTTAATGACGTCATAATTTTTCTTACAGTTAATGTTTTGAATTCATAGTCATTCTGACACTCCTCTGATGAAGACTGTATAGTCGAAAGTGCTCGGGAAAATTATTACATATTGCACTGTTTGAAATATTATAGTATATATATGTGTGTGTGTGTGTGTGTGTGATTTGGTGTTATTTTGTACCTCACAAATAGATTATGCTTTATCAATAATTTGTCAAAAGATCGATTTTCTAGTCAATTCTTTCATCAAACATGCTTAAATGCAGGCGACACAAGTGTTCCGAGGAACACCCACATCTAGTTTATGTGGAGATTTGAACAGTTGTTTTGAAATATTTGTGCAGAATTTTTAAAAATCAAATTTGCATCAACAATCTTTGATTACAAAAAGTTATCTATTTAATACTAACAGAAAAAAATATATATATGAACCCGGCATTTCAATTTCGTACAGCTAAAAGAACAGTTAAATTAAGCATCCAAGACTCTTCCCATTATGGATTGGTGAAAATAAATTGGTCTTAAATCATGTAGAGAGGAAGAAAAAGTGATAATTCACAGGAGGGAATTTGGTTTGAAAGAAGTCATATTGTTATTTTGTTTCTTTCTTATTAGAAGGAATTGTTACACCCTTATCATAGAAGTTTAAGGGGGTCTATTTTGGAATCACTTTGTCCCATCTGGTAGTGTTGTGTAGCATTGTGTACCATTCTGTCCTCTTAAATCACTATCATTATTTTATTTTCATACACATTGGTTCATAATTTATTTACTCTGATTCATTCATAGAACTGTGACCTTGGCCTTCATTTGACCTTGTGCTAGTGAGTCAATGATGGTGGTAGGGTTATGATCACTTGCAATGATAGTTCTATCCCAGTCAAGGGAAAGGACATAACACGATTATTGTATGGCTTTCCCATATTTTTTTTTTCAAAAGTGAGTCATGTGACCCCTTGATATTGATAAAAAGACACAATTTGAAATATTTAGGGGTACTTTAATTAACATAATTTGTGGGTCAAAATGAACAGTTTTCCGGTGCATCATGATAAACTCTGATATTGCAGACTGTATGCTGGACCAGAGGTAGACGTGTGGAGCTGCGGCGTGATTCTGTATGCACTGCTGTGTGGAACGGTAAGACACTCTCATTCTAACATGCCAGCTCATCACCCTCATATGCTGGTGTTTATCATCTACTAGTCATGCTTTTAGGGAATATGAACGTTGGATGTATGCTTACCTTTTTGGAAAAAGTTCCTTTAATACCAAGGTAAAACATATAATGATATGAATTGTAACTACTTGTTTAAAGATTAAAAAATAAGTTGAATGATTAAAAGATTAAATACTAATAGCATACTTCAATTTCCTCGTATATTTCAGCTTCCTTTTGACGATGAGCATGTGCCAACATTATTCAGAAAAATTAAATGTAAGTATGACACTGTCATGAAATCATATATATTGACATGCTGTGAATGACTCTTGGTTACCTGTTTTAAGACCCATCAATCAGTCAGAAGGTAAAATAACTGTACTGTGCCAATCAATCAATCAAAATCCACTGATTACAATTGCAGAGTTGGTCACTCTGTGCATTCAATGAATGGACTTTGGTTTCAAAAAAAGTGTCAACTTTTGTTATGATAATATTCCTAGAGGATATGAGATTTAGTATGACAAAGCCAGAATATCAAATTCTTATGGTATGCTATACCTATAACCTATGACCAACCTATTTATAATACCTTTCTTCAGTTTAGCATATACACTTTCTCATGAATATATTTAGGTGTAGTAGGTGTATTCATCACCTTCAACGATAGCTCTGTTTTTATTTAAATTTTGGAAGAAAATAAATGCTTGAAAGAAATGCACAGTAAGATATGCAGGGAAAACTCACTAAAACACATCCATTTAATAATTATGTTGAATATAGGATAGTATTTACCTGTACTGTACATTCCAACATGTATCTTTGGGGTGTCTATATTTCAGCGGGAATATTTGCTATCCCAGAATACCTGAACAAGGAGGTGGTCTCCCTGTTGTGTCACCTTCTACAAGTGGACCCTCTGAAGAGAGCCACTATGAAGGACGTTAGGTGGGAAGAAACTTTCTGTTTATAATGTGAATTCTTTTATATATCGTTTCATTACCATGTGAAAGCTTCAGTCATTGTGGTCTGTAAATGGTAGATCCCCAGCTGCAAAGACCTTAAAATAGTAATGCCCTGTGTTTAGTTAACCATAACGCTCGCGACTGATTGGGATTTGGTTCCCTTCTTGCACTCTATATGCTACAATTAAACAGGGATGTAAATGCTAATGTTAGGGACTTTCAATGGCAACTGAACCTAGGGCTGGAATATTTTCCTTGCTTGGAGCTCAGCATAATTATAAAGGGTAGTTCTAGGACTGGTTGGCTTGATGTCTGGATAATGTGACTGGGTGTGATGCACCATTAACAAATTGGACAAAATGTAACAATAAAAAGTATTTTCAATTTTTCAATTATTGAAACTCATCATTTCATACAATACTAAAAAATATCTATAATGGTCTCATGTACCTGAACTACTCTTGCCTGTCATGGCCTACGTGTGTGTAATGTAATAATAGTTATATAAAATAGCAAACCATTTTGTAGCTACATTTAGTAACATATCGGGCTAGTACATATATCAAAGTAATGACTTGATCTGAGCTAAATATAAATAGACCAGACCTTGTGAAAGATATTGAAGCTGTGTTTTAGGGAGCATGACTGGTTCAAGAAGGACCTGCCTGCCTACCTGTTCCCTACCCCTAATGACCATGATGCCTCCATTATTGATGTGGATGTTGTCAGGGATGTGTGTGAGGTAAGTATATATCCACAACTTTAAACATTAGGGTATTACATTCATTGCTGTGCTGCTACAGAATAATGTTTGTGTTACCTGCTGTAAGCAGAGGTGATACATAGGGATCACTATTCCAATGTCTGTCTGTCCGTCACACTTTTTCTGTCACACTTCAGCAGGTTTCAAAGAACACTTTTGTTCTTTTAATTGCTGTTTTTTTTCCTTGTATTTTTAATTTTTGAGAAAGCAGGCAAGGATTCTTAAATTATAACCGCTATGTCAGTACATTCAACACATGATGATATTTTTTCAGCCAGGTTTGATTATGGCTTATATCAACCTGGTATGTCAGAGGTTATGACCCCCCTTAAATTATTTTAAAATTCCAGATTAATTTTGTTGGCATTTGAACATCTGCACTTGTAAAGCAATCTTGATCGAATTTAGTCACTATGTTAATTTCATATGGTAAATAACACTGCATCTGATACTCAGGTGAAGTATATATTGCCATCATGGCCTCCTTGTTAGAGAACTTTACCCAAAATGCAAAATTGTTTTTAGTCCATACTGATTTTTATGCATCATGCTTCAATAACAATCATTTTTTTTATTCAAAGAAATGATTCAACAGTGAATTGTCAACACCCATTTGTTTGTGTACTATGGACAAATGAATTCAGATCAACTTTTAATCATTGATGGATTATTTTAAAATCAAATCCATCCTTTTCACCATTAACCAGGGAATACACTTTGATATACATGTATTCAAGCTAATTTGTTTATACATATGATTCCTAATACACAACATTGAAGGTTTTTAGTGCAGGTGTCTTCAGGGTTTTTTTTATAAGGCAATTTCATATATCAGTAATTTAGAATTATGGGGTAAAATCTTTTGAACATTTTTGTGTTATTCTCAGATTTGTGTATTCTTATTTTGAGGGCTTAACCCTTTCCCTCATATAGACTCATTTTGACGCACTCAATAGGTACCAAATAAAGCCTGATCTGCAGAAAACCACAGTTAAACCTTCACCAAATTTAACTACAAAATCCTCATATCCAGACCACTGAGGAGCAGCGAACAGCATAAAACCTGATCAGCCTGCGAGTTACTCGCAGGCTGATCTGGTTTTATGCTGTTCGCATAGGTCTTTTCATGGTGTCCTCTATGAGGGAAAGGGTTAATGTAAAATTATTCCGACTGATTCTTTATCTATATGTAGTTTTTGCGCAAAGACCTCATTATATTAAGATTTTTCAGAAATCACTTTATGAGACTTAATTTTTTTCCAGAAATTTGGTGTGACTGAGTATGATGTGGAGAGTGCAATATTGAATGGTGACCCCATGGATCAGCTGGTTATTGCCTACAACTTGATACTGGACAACAAACGCATGGAAGACCCTAGTGAGTCAATTGTCCATCTACCTGGGGCCCGTTTCACTAACTTTGTATGAAAAAAATATTTGTGAATTCACAGATATAAGATAGTTTTATTCTTGTGATATTTTCTTGATAAAAAGTGATGTGTTTGTATAATACAGTGAAATCAGACACCTTTAGTATGCTTTATTGAGCAAATAGGGAACAAGTAGACACACTGTAGTATACTTATATCATATTTGTTGGTATGAAGGTAAGTGAACTGGTGCCAGGGCAATTTATTATGTTGGCCCTTGTTTTAATTGTTGACAAACTTTCCCTTGGCCTTTAATGGCTTTGAGTTTGAGTCCTGGTCTAGTCACTTCTGTTTATTAATGTTAGGAAGCTTTCAGTGGTAGATGGTGATTTCACAAGGATTAATCTGTACAGCCAGGGTCTTCCTCCTCCTATAATTAGCTGAAAGCTACAAAGCAATATATATTGGCATTATTTGTTGTTGAATTTATTTTAGATATTTTACAGTAAAAAACTTAATTTTTACAGCAGATATCAGGCAGGAATTCAACCAAAAATACTCAGGACTTAGTAATTCTTTCGGTAAATTCATAGATTATGTACAGGCACATTCCACCATTCCTGTTTATTTGATATCCATGCACATGATTAACCCTTTCCCTCATATAGACTCATTTTGACGCACTCAATAGGTACCACATAAAGCCTGATCTGCAGAAAACCACAGTTAAACCTTACCAAATTTAATTATAAAATCCTCATTACCAGACCACTGAGGAGCAGCGAACAGCATAAAACCTGATCAGCCTGTGAGTTACTCGCAGGCTGATCTGGTTTTATGCTGTTCGCATAGGTCTTTTCATGGTATCCTCTGTGAGGTAAAGGGTTAAGTTGACATGAATTATTACCTCAACAATTCACAAGATTTGTTAAGAAGTGAACTATTTGGGTATTTTTGTTAGGGATAAAAGAATAATGAAATTTGCTTTCAAGTATTTAAGTACTATGTTGTGTTGAGTATTGTTGGTCAATGGTGGAGTGGTGGAGTTCAAGTCTGGATGCACACACACACACAAAATAGCATCATTGTTAAAATGCATTCTTTCATTATCAAGTTGGATCCCATCTAGCCCACCCCACCCTGTGTAACTTCCGTATCTCAGTGCAGATTATCTCACTCTCGTGAGACTTCGAAGAGTTTTTCAGAGTCATAAAAGGTAGGGCAGGTTCCAGTAGCTGAGTGAGTTTGTTTCCAATACTATAAAATCATTAATTTCTGTTGGCATTAAATTTCATGGAATCTGAAATAAAGTCACTTTCATTGGTACATGTATTTGTAGTTTCATGTTCTAGGATACATGAGATGGAAAGTTTTTGAGGGGATTGATATGCATGGGTAAAGGTGTCCACGAAATAAATGAAAATTAGTCCCCCCACGAAAATTAATGGTTCTTTTGTACTGTTTACAGTCAGTTGAAGAAGTCATGGATGGAAAACCATCCCGGAAAGGGTAAAGGTGGCACTAAAATTATCATTGCAAAACCTAAAAAGGTCTTTTGTACTGCTCTATCTTTGCAGCTGGCACCTCAGTGAACATTTCTGATTTCTACCTGGCCTCCAGCCCCCCTGGAGATTCTTTCCTCTTGGTAAGTCTCAAATACCAATTACCTTTTTTATAATCATACTAATTATGTTGTTACATGTTCTTTAACAGGTTGATCAGAATTTATATATTTGTGATTTTTTTTTTGCAGCATATATATTCCATCAGAAAATGTTATGAGGTAGAAATTGTGTAAGCGTTGTATGTTTAGAGCATATTTGAGCTGTTCATTGTTTGAATTTATGAATTGTTCTTGTAAGTTTTGCAATTTCCCATAAACTTATGCCTACAGTGTGATATCATACAGATAAAGATATATATATATATATATATAATCTATTAAAGAAAACACTGACTTGAACAATAGTATGTCTACATGTACCTTGAGCTTCTACAGAGTAGAAAATACAAGCGTCTTTATTATTTTCTCAGGGTGTTATTTCTTTTGCAAGTTGAAACAATATTCCTGTTTGATGTTATATCAGTTATTGAACAAGGTAGAGAAGTATGCAGGAAGATTTTTACTAAGGTAAAGGTCTACCTTATCAAGGTGTGACATTTTTGCTTATTCTTTCAGGCCTGTGCAGTGAGTATTTGCCCAGTAGTCACTGGAATCGTGCGCGCCCACTGCAGATGTCAGTCCTAACCACTGATTATTTTATTGTCATGCTTTTTGACTATTTAACCCCCTAGTATTAATGTTCTGAAACTGTGATGGTGATCGTGTGTACTCAGCTTTTGGTGCAGCGAGTCTGTGGCATCTATGATCACTTACCATACTTCGCCTCGCAAAGTGAAGTGAGAGCTATATTGGAATCACACACATTGTCATGATTTGTCGCATCACATTGTGTTTTACAAATATTCTTTTTATGGCGGTGTAGCAGGGTGATTCGTCATCTTCATTGATAGCTCTAGTTGGCACTGCACGTGCATTTGTGCTTGATTCTTTAGCTCAGTGGCTGGGAAACAGCACACTGAATTTCTTGGTTTATGATCAAAGTTGCGTCTGTGCGGAAAGCTGTGGGTGTATGAAAATGAGGGGAATTTCATGTGAGTTGAACATGCCTGTATTAGAACATCAGTGTGTCACATAAGTCAGTGGCCCTGTGTATTCTTACTTTGTGAAATGGATTTTGTTTCATTTCTCCAGCTTGCTTTAGAAACTCGTTACTGCATTAATGTGGCTTATTCTATTTTTCTCCATCCCAGACACCCTTCATCAGTATAATGATGTCCTTCTTTTCTTTCTGTATAAGGTTTTATTCAGAGTTGTTATATTTATGATTTTTCCCAAAATGCACACCTTGTCAATATTTATATTATTCATCTTGTCAAGTGTTTTACCATTATATTTGTTGTATGGCTGTAAAGTGCTATATAGGCAAGTTACCTTAGTTTCTTCTGGCTGCTGGTGTGATGATGATAATGGTAAGTTTTGTAGCTGTGATAAGTGGCTTCAGTAGTGAAGCATGTAGAGTAGTCTGGTCATGAGCCCAAAGATTGCATATTTAAGATAGCCCACTTCAAACATGGATATCATAATCTTTCTTTTCCTCTGGAGTTGAGGGTTCCCCATGGCTAAGTTGATGTATTCATTGACTTACAAAAAGTTCTTCACCACTATAGGTTGAAATCCCAGTCTGGGTACTTTAAGTTTTCACATGCAGTAGCCTTGGTACTGTCTTGTGAAAGGGTGGTGGTTCTACCAGGATGACTATATGTCTTAAATATTTACATAGGTCCCCTGCCCGTACTGAGCTGGTGGTTGTATAATGATACTGTTTAAGTAACATTAACCCTTTCCCTCATATAGACTCATTTTGACGCACTCAATAGGTATCACATAAAGCCTGATCTGCAGAAACCCACAGTTAAACCTTACCAAATTTAATTACAAATCCTCATTACCAGACCACTGAGGAGCAGCGAACAGCATAAAACCTGATCACTCGCAGGCTGATCTGGTTTTATGCTGTTCGCATAGGTCTTTTCATGGTATCCTCTATGAGGGAAAGGGTTAAATTGCTGTCAAACAAATGCCTGGCTATATCTCTGGTAGCAACCACTAAAGTGCACCTGCACACCATTAAATTAATAAAGATGCAGAAATTATTGGAAAAAATAAACATCCAATGTTTTTCTGTTGAAGTGATAGCTTGTATAATAAGGTGGCTGGAAAAAAAGAATCAGAACTTTCCAAGTGGCTTTGAAAGTCATACATATACAAAATCTGATAAACAAAATCTGATGAACTTTTGTAATATTCACATAAACCATATTTCATCTAGCTTAAATACAGTTTGCTTATTATGTGTTGATGTTGATATATGTATAAAGACCTCCACTTAAAAATAGCTATCCAGTGGAAATAACCCAGTATGTATAGTAAGCACAATCCCTCATTTGTAACTACTAAACAAAAGCATATTGCACTGATCAGTTCTGTCATCATTTCCACCTGACTTCACTAAGGGCTAAGTGATACTAAAATACTATGGGGTTAATTTGCCCAAGAAAGAAATCCTTAATATTTTATATCTTTATGCATGTTGTTTGCCAGTAATGGTAAGTCGATCAAGTCATTAGGGACTGGTTTGGCTAACTCAGCAGGAATGGTCAGCGTGGCAAAGGCTTTCTTCCTGAATATCTTTGACAATTTGTGAAAATCAGAGTAGGTATCAAGAAAGCAAGCACTTCAGTTGAGATTGTAAAGGGATCATGAAAGGATGGGATGATAAAGTAGAGATCAGGGTGGTTGTCCAAATGAAGTCTTGTGGGGTTGTCTACAGTCTAATAGCATTTGGCAAGAAGTTGTGTACAAGCCTGTTCAGATAGTTGGTCAAGCTTGGTTGGGAAGATTTTGGTTATTTGGCTTGATCAGCAGTATAAAATGTCTTAAAGGTAACTATTTATGTGAGATAAGTCAATTTATTGAATATTTCTGAAAATAAGAATGTGTTCTAACATTATTTAATATCTGAAGTAGCAATAAGCACTTTAGTATTTTAGTTGAAATGTGGGTTTTTTTTTTTAATGTCTCATTTCCTTGCATACAAACCAACATTACAAGAAAAGTCACTTCATTGAATGAATACATTATCAATACATAGAGGCAAACCATTGCCATGTGCCCATGCTTTGCACATACAGCTTGTCAAAATTGCTTTATAGGACTGAAGTTGCTGTAGAAATTGTTTTCAAAATTATTGACCCACCCCCACCAAAAAAATAAATAAAAATGTGTTCAAATGTTTTGTTGGAATCAAACATCTGTCTGTCCATCTGAACAGGATGTTGGGTGTAATTATTTTCAGAGTATTTTTGATAATGGTTGTTTTTGAGAAGGAGTACAAAATGTTAATTTATATAATGTCAAAGCTTATATTCTTATACATTTAAGATTGTGTTAAATTCATACTGCTTCCTTTTGTATACCCCAGCTCCTGAAAGTTAGAGCTATATGATAGGTCTCAAGCTGTTGAGTGCCAAATGTGTCAACAGCTCAAATGAATTAAAAGTGGCTCCAAATTTTCTTAATTGGTGCACAATTTTTAATATTGTAAATTACTCAAGCAGTCAGTTGGAATCACACACATTGTCCCATCACATCCTGCCTGTCACATTTTGTCCCATTTGAGGTAAAGGGGTAATATCTGTAAGTCATCTTCAGTACTACAGTACACGCCTGTTTCAAAGCAGCAACAATAGAAATATTCTGTTGTTATGTTGTATTATGTAAGTCAGTTCTGGGTAATCATAATACCCCTGTTTACTAAGTGAAATAAGGACTGTATAGGAATCGTGTCTGGTCATGTCTATTTCCATTCAATTTAACTCAAAGTTCAGTATTTCTTCATGCAGTCGAGTCAAGGCATTTATAGCAGGGGTATTCATCACTTTCACATTAGTTCTAGTTACCCATATCCTATCAAATTTCAGCAGATCAAAAGGGTCAGGTAGAAAAAACCAAGCCCGGCCTCATAACTTTATTAAAATGTATCATTAACAACTTTCTTGTTTATAATCCTTCAGTGCATTCCCCCCATATATGATTGGCAGAGTTCAAATTTCATGGCAGTTATCGTACGTAATGCTATGCAACCAGAAATGACTAATTAGACCTCCCAACTCACTTTTCACTCAAAGTCCATCTATCTGGTGTAGTAGTTCTGTCTCAGTGCTTGTTGTGTGATGCTGGACAAAAGCAGGTTCTTGCATACTTTCCTTATTTACATTTGACTGGATGGTACCCAGTGTGTTGTTAAAAAAAATGTGAAAATCATATGTACATCTTCAGACAGTAACTTGATCTGACTTATTGGAAATTCAGACATTTTAAACAGGTGCTTGTTACTGATGGTTGGTCATCCATTGATAATGTCTTAGTTGATTGAATATATCAAAGTACACATTCCAAACCAACTTCTTAGATAGCTTTCAGTGTTTCAAGAGCATCCTGTCTGTATTGACTCTATATTAACAATATGTTCTGCCCATGTCAGTGTTTATGTATCATCTGCCATGATGTTTGATGAATGTCATCATTCATATATGACATATATGCACAAAACATTGAACATTCATGTGAAATATCAAGATAGTATATTTAGATTGAATATCAACAAATGAATAAAAAGGTTATGAGGTAGGGCTAAGATATTTCTGACTGGCCCTCGTATGTAACTATGTACTATATTGTGTAATCAAAATTAGATTGAAGTAAGAAACAAATCCTTACATTTTAAAATCATAATATTGATACATGCAATAAGGAATTTGACATTTATTATGTCTGGTTTATATATGGTTAATTACATGATAATACAGTGTTTGCATTTTGTTATATTTTATGATGCACTCTGCATTTTTTTCATAAATTTGAATTGAATTATTTTAATTAGAAAATATCATGATGGGAAAATCTTTTATCTTGCATGATAATCTATGTGAATGCTTTAGCCATTTTTATTTTATCGAAAAATCTGTCTTGATGCAGTGGTGAAACATTTTCCCGTTCCTGACATATTTTTGTTGTACCTAGTTCATAAGAGGCCTTTTTTCCTCGGAAGTTTGACGTAACTGTGATCATAACAGAAATTTTTCTAGCATTCTTTTTTCTTAATTATTCATTAATTTAATATTGATAGATTTTGTATCTGCATATTTTTACATACCTGCACAGCATGGCTCCAAACATGTTTATTTTTTCAGCCGCCAGCTATCTTCATGCATTTACTCAAACTTCCCTGTTGAATTTTTATATACAAACGTGTCAATTTCTTTATTACTGAATGCTTTAATTTTTTGGTTTTATTGTATTTAAATTGTTGGTTCATGATATTACTTTATCTTTTCATGCCTTCAAGAATTTCTAAATGTTATCAACCTTAAATCTGATGAATACAAAGCTTAATTGGCCAATATCTAGTTCTTTGCATGGAATATGGCAACATTTGAAACAGGAGGTTGTAAGTTTCAAGTTATCATGGCTCATTCACAATTTAATGTGCAGGACACTGAGATAATATATTTTTGCAAATATGTTGTGGAAAAAAGAAGTTGACATGTTTGAAATACAGTTTGTTTCTACCCGACCTTTTACCACTTGAAAGCTATCATGAAAAAAACAAATATAAATGGTATAAAATCTAATCAGCTTGTGAGTAAATCACCTGTTGGCCAGGTTTTATACTGTTCCCAACTGTGAACTTTGAAATCCACATGTTACTGAATTCAATCTATTTCGAATGAAAATTACTTTCAGTTTAATCTGGCTTATTGATGAAGTCACACGGCTTATTTGAGTGGTAAAGGATAAGAGTTGTTAAGCAACTACCTCGCTAATGAGTCTTACTTGTTCATTGTAGCAGTCTGGTCGTCTTTCTTGGCTCCCCGCCAGGGATCGAAAGCCAACCCAAGAATGTTAGTATTCAAACCTATAGCACTCTGACTTCTACACCCCTCAGTCAATAGGTATCAGACTCACCCATATTACAAACAGTTCAGTATACCAACACTACAGATTCATACCTGTAGTCTACCTGTATAGTCCAGTCCATTTGCTGCACAGTTGGTGTGAGGGTAGTACAGGTGTCCACTGTGTAGATTTTGCTTCTTATTTATTTGTTCATCTGCCTGCTTGTAATACTTCAAACATATGCTTAGGAACACTGGTTTGTTCGTAGAAAGGGCTTTCTGTGAGGAGCTTGTTTTAAATTTAAAGCAACTTTTTTTTTTGACATTTATAAGCTTTTTTTTTATTTTCAATATCCATCACAAATAACAATTGATTGTGATATGAATCCCAAATTCTAATACTTAAATGTCTGAGAAAAAATGAATTTAAAGTGAGTGGTACTTTATACTCCGGTTTCAAAGCAGCTTTCAGCCAAAATGAAGTTATATGTCAACCTTGATTATATTCCTGTAAAAATTGTTAAACCAAGGAATAATTCCCCTGTTTCTTATAATTTTGCTACATTGCCAACATTTGTCTACATACAGTTATGTAGACACAGAATAAGATTTCTCATAGAATTTATATACTTGAATTCCTTATTTATCTGATATGCCCAGCTCATAATTTAACATGAAAATGAATGGGATTGCATGCACCCAGACAATAAATGTTTGCTTAAAGGATCAAAAGTAATTGAAAAGGGATTGAAATGAAAGATGAAAATACAGGTGAGATGGTTGTCATGGTGATATTCAAGCAAAGCCAAGTGGAAGTTACAGATAATTGAGCTTTATCTGTAGGTATATAAGGCTTAACTATAAATATTGTATAATATATTGAGATACCACCAATTCTGAAAGTGTTATGCATGGATGGCTATGATGAATAGTAAATAACAATTCAGATTTATTGTGCATTATTTGTAAACACATTTTTAAACCCACTTTTATTTCAAATCTGATAATTGGCAAAGGTAGGTGGGCTGGCAGCCATCATCTTAGTTAGGACTGTAACTTTATCATGATTTATATTAGGGTTGGATATTTTCAAGGACAATACGATTCATGATAAATAATGGGAATTGTTATGGTATTTTATTGATATTGATTCTGATACTTTTAAAGTGTGACAGTATTTTATATATTTTTACAAAATTTTATGAATTAAATTTTGTGAAATGATACAAGAGTGTATAATATGTTGAAAATATCTTTATATTGCCCTGAGGTTTACCATAAATTGGTTATTCCTGAAGTAGGATGTAGCTGTATTACAATTCTTAATTTCTAAATTAAATTTAAATTGGTTATTCTTGAAGTAGGTATGTAGCTGTATTTAATGCAAAACAAGTATTGGTATGGTCAAAGTGCCAGCTTTCAGTATCCAGTACTACTTGAGATATTTTGAAATAATGTGGATCAGTTGTTCATCATGATGAGATGAACTCATAGCTCAAAGTTTAAAGTCACAATTCAGTGTTAAAGGTCAAAAATGGGTAAAATATACCTTGTCCAGGTTGTAACTTCCTTTGCATTGAAGAATTTTGAAATACCTTGGTATGATTATTCAGCATAATTAGATGGTATGCAGGTACTTGACCAAGGTTCAGAGCTTACCAGTCAAGGTCATGATTTTAGGCTGAGTGTCAATATGGGTAAATTACATCCGTTGTGGAATTTTCACATCTCTTGTTTATTATTTCTCTTTAGTGCTTTGTGAGATGCACATGCTTCAACTATTAAAGCGGAGACTTCTCGTTACACAAAAATAACAACCATAAATGATATAATCTTAAATTTTGAATAACAAAGACATCAGCATTATTTTATTTTATAATCATACATGATCATTGATAAAGCTCAATTATCTTTTAAAACAAAAATCAAAACTTAAAACAGTAGCTTAATATTACTGCAACAAAGTTTTAACATGGACATTTTGTATAAAGTCGTATATAAATTGTGTAGGTTTTCTGTTGTTTTATTTTGCTTACCGGTAATGCATTACAAGTTATCACAGGTTTTCGGTACATGGAGATGATAATTTTTAGCTCCACTTTTCAAAGAAAAAAAGTGGAGCTATTGTCATGACCCTCTTGTCGGCGTTGGTTAAGGTTTTTGGTACTTAAGGTCCATTTCCCCATAACCATCAAACATATTCACTTCAAACTTGGTATACTTGTTCACTATCAAAAAAGGAAACCATTTCACTCTAGAGAAAAAATTGGCAGAGTCATGGTCTTTTTTGGACTTCTTATTTTCATGGCTGGTTAAGTTTGTTTTTTTTTTAAGTCATTTTTATAAAAAAATTTAATCATATTCTCTTCAAACTTGGATGACATGTTCACTATCAAAATAGGAACCCATTTAAAAAAGCAGGTAACCCCAAATATAAGTTTGGCACAGTTATGGCCCTTTTGCAACTATGGTTAAGATTTTTTCCAAAAACTATCAAACATTCACTTCAATTTTCCCTAAAACTATCAAACATATTCACTACAAACTGGAAAACTTGTTATCTATCTATAAGGGAACCAATTTCAAAAAGTCAGGTAACACCTAAAATTCATTTTGGCACAGTTATGCCCCTTTTCTGTATTGGTTAAGTTTTTTGTTAAGGTCAATTTCTCAAAAACTCTTTTACTTCAAAATTGGAATGCCTGTTCACTATCAGAAGGGGATTTTATTTGGAAAGCGCAGGTAACCCTAGAATTTATTTAGGCACAGTTATACCCCTTTTTCAACTTTCTATATTGGTTAAGGTCATTTTCTCAAACATATTCACTTCAAAGTTGGAATACTTGATCACTCTCAAAGTTGGAAAAAATTTCAAAAGGGCATGTAACTCTTTAATTCATTTTTGTTCTGTTATGTCCCTTTTCAACTTAGATTTTCTTTGTACAGTTCATTTCAAAATGGAATAATGTAGGCTATTTTTTTTCCAAGTTATCTCAGTACTAAGGCTAGGGGTTTGAATGTGCTCAGTACCTTTTGTCACATGTTTTTTAATGTTAATACGTAAGGTAGTAACAGCTAACGTTATACTTTCCAGCACTCAGAAAAGTGGAGTGCCCCTGTCTTGGGACCTCTTGTTAAAAAGTATCCCTTACAAAAAGTTGTATGAGTAGAGGTTGTGGGTTTGATCCCCAGCTGTTACAGAAAGCGAAAACATCATATTAGTTGTCTGCAACAATCACTGCACTTGTACAATTTGTCGATATCAAAGGCATCAGTAAACATTATGTCACCACTGGAGCAATGATACCATTCCTGACAATTATCACATTGAATCATATAGCTGTGCTGCTTGGGATTCATGCAAATACAATAAACCCTATCATCCCCCCAAGCAGACTTCAAAACCTCACCTTGGTTTTTCTTCCAATGCCTAATCTTGTCATTAGAAATGTAATGGTGTGTTGCCTATTGTGCTTGGCTCAGTCAGCATTAAGTTTGTTCCATTACTGGTTTGTCAGGTGTCAGGATATTGTTACTTGGTGTGTTATCATGCCACATGTGTATGGCGTGATACAGCTGTATGGTACCTCTACATCTGTGTCATATACATGTGGACAAGAAATCTCAACAGAGAAAATTCCTGTCAGTGGGATGTTGAACCAAACAAATAAACAGTGATAGAGTTGAAGAATGCCCTGACACCAGTGTTTTTATTCTTACTGTTTTAATACCGGTATTTACTTCTTTTTTTTTTAACATGAGTTTTCTTCTATCCTCTATATGTATGTCAAACATGAATTGACATCAGCTAGGAGACTAGAATTTTCATATTAATTGATATAAGAAAAGTGTAGTTCTAGACACAATGTTTTTTTTCAGCCTCTGTTATTTACTTTTCTACCATTAGTTTAATATATATAATATTGTAATCAAATTTTTTTCTTTTGACATATGTTCAGTTTGCAAAATATTGACCCCTCAGAGATTTACAAGTTCTTATTTGCTTCCTAACTTCTTGTAATTAGCTTTGGTTGTCCCCAAAGAAAAGAAATTATCATTTTCAGCTTCACTGCCCAGATAATTAAAAATGTTATGCTAAGATTTTGCATCATTCATCTGGCATTTCGTGACTGAAGAAAATGGAAATGTTTAAATAAAAATGACAGTTCATTATATTTAAAAGTCTTTTTTATGATGTTTATTGAGATAAAATGACAATAATTTATCTTGAATCATAATTACATCCTAAGCTGTCTATATATCTAATTCCTAATTCACCATATATCTAATTCCTTATCCCATATGACTTTTTTCCTTTCAGGTTATTTAGTGAAAACTTATTTAAGGCTGCCTGTAATGAGGTTCTGATCAGATCAGTGACAGTAAATTTAAATACTAAGACATATTCTTTTATTTATGACATGGTGTTCAGTAATTTTCATTTAATTGTCAGTAATTAATTGATAATTACGCCGATTTACATTTTCAGTGACGTATTTCATCTGTAGAAAATTCAGAAGCCCAACATGGCTGGAACCCAGATTTTGAGTTTGTTCAGGCGGTCATTGAACTAAAATATTTTAGTTGATTTTTATATTACATTTTTCAACTGGTGGTACTTAAAGGCTCTCACACCAACAGAAATCAGTTTTCCAAAAAGAAAATGTTTGGTTGGATTTCCATATACTGGGGAATGACAATGATAAGACAAATCTAAACAAGAGAAAAGAAATATTGGTAAGACTTAAGATAGCAGCTACACTTTGCATCCCCTGTGTATAAATTGTTAGAATTTACAATGTCAGTGAGCATTTCCCACATAATTTATGTTTAGGTGTCCTTTAGACTTAAAAAAAGAAATCCAACTACTGGAGCTCCGGTAAAAATCTGGTTTTGTCAGTCTTTTAGATTATCACTTATTTTGCAGACAATCAGGTACAGGAATGGTTCTCCAATACAATTAGGAGCTGTTCTACACTGTCACAAAATTAATGGTAGTTGGTGTCACAGTATTTGAGATAGTTGAGGTCTATTTGAGGCTCAATTCCCACCAACCTTCCTTATCATTAAATGGCTGAAGTAATTAATTAAATAGGAAAATAATCTAGCATCTGTGTTTCCCTAAGTAAATACATGAAACTATTTCATTTTTAATACATACATGTACTTGGACAAGGTCATTGTTACTTTTACTATAAATACAAAATTGGAATAGAAAGGAGTTAGTGAACAAGGACAGACTCAAAGGGGTGACCATCTTTAGTGATCGCTCAAATTTGATTCAAGATTTCCTTGTATATGTTACATTTTCTAATGCTTTACAAATAAAGTGCTGGGCTATTTTGACCCCTTCATGATTCTAACCTGTGATAACTTAGAGAGTTTCAACTGCTTCTGTAAGATTTTGTTTCTCCTTTCTTGTGGTGAAATTTGGTGTCGTGAACTATTCTAGGTGTCAATAACATCACACTCTGTTTGTGATTGTACATTATGTAACTCATTTTGAATTAATATAAGTCTGTATCATACATCACAGCACAATAATTAAAAAAAAGTATAAATCACTATATACATGTTGTAAAGAACATCTTTTAAATATGAATTTTGTAATTCAAAGGCTTGGGACATTACCATAGTAACTACAAATAAATAAAGAGGCAGATACAATAGTTTTGCACCAAGTTCTTGGTATTGTAAATATTGATAAACATAGGAATGCTTGGATGAATAATAAGGTGAAACATTTTGTTTGTAGGTTTGGTGTCTGAGAAAGGTACCCTAGCCCTGCCTCCTGCTTGACACTGAGCAGTATTGTATAGGATGGAAATGACTGTATCATATACATGTAGCTTATGATGTGTAACTATGCTTGCCTTGTGTTGCTGTCATCAGAATATTCAAGTCTTTTCAGATTTGAGATGAACCTCTTTCTTTGCTACGGACCTTTCCAATGTTTACAGATTGATTCAAATTCAAATATTATATTGTCCAATAGCAACTATGGGATATCATGTGACCTTTCCAATGTTTACAGATGGACTCAAATTCAAATATTATATTGTCCAATAGCGACTATGGGATATCTTGTGACCTTTCCAATGTTTACAGATTGATTTAAAAAAAATATCATATTGTGAATTAGCTACTTTGATATATCATTTGATCTTTGGTTGAGTTTCTTTGCATAAAAGAACACCTGGTTGCATATGACATGAAAGGAAAATAATTGTTTTCTCAACAGTAGGTGAAAGCAGGGGCTTAGATTTTCACAAGAACTACTGGAAAGGTCCAATGTGCCTTTTACCAAAGCTGCATGCATACATGATAGAAATGAATGATTGATGTAATGAAAACTCTTAAATTTTTTAATTATTCAAATGACTTTATATAAATGTTACAGGAGATGTCATTAAAATGAACAGTTTTAGCTATATGGTATTTTATAAATTAAGCAAGGATAACAAGTGCATGCAAAGTATATAAGTTTTGATATGCTGAATATATAAAAAAATTGTAGAATTGAATATCAGATGTGTGCATATCTCTTTTCCTTATTAGGATGCTTATTTCAGGTAATTTCCTATAATTTTATACTGCGTGTAAGCATGGAAACAAACATATGCAATATGATTGATTTGTTTTTAATTATCTTATTTTCTTCCTTAATTGGATACATCTATGTATGCCTAAAGTAGACATTGTTTCAGGTTTATTTTTTGGAAATATGGTAATACATGATCATTTGGCAGAATTTTTCATGTAAATATACAGAAACAGTCCTGAGTAGAGAATAGACCTGGAGGTTATGGCAGTTAGTGGAATGGCTTGTTTCCATCAAAATCCTGTTGTATAGTCATTCTAAATCTACTTTGTCTTTTCCAGCATTGTGATAAGAAAATGGATTTCTTTTTTCTTCTTAGCTCATTTGAAAAAAATAAATAATAATAATGAGCTATTAATTTTTATCACCCTGGCATTGTCGGTGTTGGCGTTCATCCAGGTTAAGTTTTATATTTGAGTCAACTTTTTCAAATGAACTATCTAAGGTGTTGCTTTATAATTTGAAACACTTACTCAACATCATCTGTTGACTTAAGACTGCAAGAACCATAACTCTATCTTGCTTTTTGCAAAAAGTTATGGTCCTTTTCCACTTAAAAATATCAGATTTCTTGATTAAGGTTTATGTTTAGGTCAGCTTTTTATCTCTACTTTCAAAGCTATTGCTTTAAAACTTGAAACACTTATTAACGACCATAAGTTGACTCTGTGCTGCAATAACCATAACTCCATCTTGTTTATGGCAAGAGTTTTGGCATTTTTACACTTGGAAAATATCAAAATTTTCTGGTGAAGTTTTGAATTTAGGTCACGTTTTATTGTTTACCTATAAAAGCTATAGCTTTAAAACTTGTTTGCACTTATGCAAGATCAAAAGCTAATTTCAAGATACAAGATCCATTACTCTTATATTGTTGTTTGGAAGAATTTTGGTCTTTTTTTTACATTTATAAAGAGTCCGATATCTTCGTGAAGTTTTGTGTTTTGGTCAGCTTTTCTCCGTGACTATCAAAGCCATATCTCAGTAACCCACTGCATGAAACTTTTTGAAACTTCACACAACACTTCCCAACCCTCCAAAATAATCAAGTTAGATAACTCCTTTTGAAATTGTTGGCCTTTTACAACTTGAAATCAATATTAATAAGAAACCTTACTAAGCAAGCTTTTAATATTTTTAATGATTTTGATGCAATTTATTTGTGCTGGTTCTTCTATAATATTAACATTAATTTTGATTTATTTTTTTTAAAAACTGACATTTTCTTGTGCTTTAAACTGATTATTCTCTCCTTTTATTTCAGTTCAGTACTAATCTTGTATAACAGTATCAGTTCAGTACAGTACAGGTGTGAAAATAGCAATTATAATATTTTTTATATTGATTATAGAATATACCTTTTTTCCTGATAAATCAGAAACGTAAAATGATATATTATAATAATCAATAGGGGTGGCATTCAATTAAGATAATTTTAATGTGTAATATTCAATTGCCCCTCATCAAAATAAATGATTATAAATATAGTTTTGGTCTTTTTTATGACATTATGAAAATTGGTGGACTGTTCCAAATTCTGTATAATTCTTAAGATGAATGAACAACAGGGCAAACAAATATCGTGTGTGTAAGAGATGATACCAAATTAATACCATTATTAAAGAGCAAATGAGATTATTTATTTATTTATTTATTTATTTATTTATATTTAATAAAAAAATGTACAATTTACAAATAAATATTAAGTTTATATATATGAGAATCCTGATGAAAGTCAGTGAAAAATTGTAACTAATTGGAAATTGAATATGATTAGTAACTACCTGTTGTTGGGGTTTGTGCCATATCCCCTTTCTTGTTCTCATAATTATCAGAGATAAATAAGGTTAATTTTGCTTAAATAGACAGAAAGCAGATCCATATATCTTCATGTAGAAAACAAAATCATTCATTCAGTATTCTAAATGTTAATTGGTTAAATTTTATTCTGATTTATGAAAAAGAATATCCATAAAGTATAATAATTTATAATGTTCATTATAAGTCAGGTTTCAGATTTTGAAATAACAAAAAATGCTTTCAGGTGTGCTAATTAGATATCAGTGCTTATTTACGTATTGAGCGTGTGGGTATTTTGTTATTTTTAGGAAGTATGCCTAAATATATCATAACATATCTCAGATTGGAATTTTCCTCAACTCTAAAATTTAAAGATTTTAAACTTCCATATTTATTGACCAAAGGTTTAGACATTTATTTTACCTGTTCTGATACAGGAAAGAGTCTTCAATATTTTTTTTGGAAAAAAATCTTATTTGTGGTGATTTAGAATTTCACAATTCTTGAATTTAGGAAAATTTCAATTTGAGAAGTTCCAGAATCTGAAGTCTGGCCTTGTGGCACAGCTGTGGTTCTGACTCCCTTGTGGTTTCATTTTTTAATGTACCATATTTACTTCAGTGATCTGTTTTTATTATATACCTTTACATTTTCTAGCTCAAATACATGCAAAACATGAAAAGCAAATACAACTCCACAGATTAATGTTCTGTATTTATTGTCATTGACAAATATGGTGGTAGTATGACATCACTTTCTTGAGAAAATTTTATAATTTCATTAAAATCTGTGTAAATTGACTTCTTAGTTCTTGTGTCTTGAATATTTATAGGTATATAATAAAAAGAATATTAGGTTGCAGTAGCTTTTTGTGGCTTTGTATTTTGCTGCTTGTAGCATACAAAACATACAAAGCCACGAAAACCTACTGCAACATTATATTCCCTATGTATCATCTTCCTCTGTATCTAGTTTTATATTATTTGAGTATGATCCCTGTTGCCTAATTTCAGATTCCTCAGCTCAGCAGTATTGACTTGCATGAACTACTTGTGAACCTTTACTCAGTAGAAGACATCAACTCATTTATACAGTGTTTAACCAGCTCAGCAATAAGCTGGTCCTGGTTAGAGTGTCCACCCAGTAACTATGAGGTTGTGGGTTTGATCTCCAGCTGCACCATGCCAAAGTGACTGGTATATTTCAATGGCTGAGTGATTAAAGCCTTAAGTCTATCAGTTTGGTCCTGGAGAGCTATATAAGAAACTTAAGGTGTTAACCCTTACCCTGCTGAAACCGGAAGTGCTAACTTTTGCCACCATTAAAGAGCCAGGCCAGCCTGCACATCCATGCAGGCTGGCCTGGGTCTTTACTGTTGGCTGACCAACTACAAGTTTTCATCTTCTTATCCCTAAAATTAATAATGGACAGTCTCAAAGAAGATGCCAGCTAAGTTCATTTGAGAAATTCAAGCAGGTTAAGGGTTAAATATGGTGTCAGTATAGTCCACTAATGCTGGCACTCAGTGTAAAAGGGTAGCTAGAAAAGCCTTGCCCTTTGTTTGAATACTATGACTAATGCCACTTGTTTATGGTATGATACAATACTAATCATTTCCAGTGGTTACATATGCATTTAGATTGACTCACTGGCTATGAGATTATAGTAAGTCAGTGGTTGACATGGTTTACATAAAAAACACATGGTTTTGTTTGTGATTAACCCTTTCCCTCATATAGACTCATTTTGACGCACTCAATAGGTACCACACAAAGCCTGATCTGCAGAAAACCACAGTTAAACCTTACCAAATTTAATTACAAAAGCCTCATTTCTAGACCACTGAGGAGCAGCGAACAGCATAAAACCTGATCAGCCTGCGAGTTACTCGCAGGATGATCTGGTTTTATGCTGTTCGCATAGGTCTTTTCATGGTTTCCTCTATGAGGGAAAGGGTTAAGTTAATGAGAGTTAACATAGCCATGTTTGGGATACTGTGAAATTGTTAATTTTCAAGGGACACTACTTTCGTCAATTTCGTGGAGGGTTTTATCCACGATTATTATTCCCCACTAACCTGTCACTTATAAGGCCTCACATTTTGTAGAACACAGATCCAAGAATAAGTGTACCCATGAAATTTCCTTAGGTACATAATCAACAAAATTTAATGTCAACAGAAATTAATGATATAACAGTAGGTATACGGCTTAAATTTTCTTAAGAAAACCTGAAAGGGTGAACTAAGGGCAGCACTTATATTAGTCTCAAGCTGGTAACAGTAAAATTGCTGGTGTGACATTAAAACCTACCAGACTGGGTTAAAACTGGTTTGACAGAGAGTCAAAATGTTGTTCTACTGAGTACAGGTATATGCTTCTTTTTGTAGTTGTCATCATAGTCTGGTTACCATAGCAACATGTTGTTTTTTCTCCAAAGTTAAAGAGGTTTAAGAATATCTGACAAATATTTTCAAACTTGGAATTTTCAACTTCTTAAAACCAACCACAAATATTGAATTGAGAAAAAACTTCTTTACTTTTGTTATAATGAGCAGAACTTTTGATTGTCAGAATGCTATATTTCAATAAAGAATCCATTTCTGGTGAAAAAAAAGAATCAAACTTTTTTTACATAACTGATTATTCAGAATGAACATTTCAATTGAATTTTATGCTTTTTTTTCTTCTTAAATTTTATATATCATCATATTTAAACATTAACAGATCTGTATCATTGCTGGTGACCTTTGATATTAAATATTTCTTATAATAAACCTTGAATACTAACTTACAGTGACCACCATACAAACAAACAAACTCACTGCCTGTAGATCACTGTTGCTATGGTGACCAGATCTGACTTCTGTCAATGACTTATCAAGGTATAAGAGAGACAAATTTTAGTGTTGTGTTTATAATTATATGTTCAAGCACAATTTAATAGATTAATAAAAGATGGATAAGCTAAAGGAAAGAATTATAATTTATGGCTCTCACCTTTTAAGTTCAAGTTGAACTGTGATGGCATACTGGTGCAAAGTTAAGTAGTTATAAAATAGAAGGAACTCTAGTGTACCTCTACCAATTTCAGAAATGTAGTATACCTCTACCAATTGAAGAAATGTGGTATACCTCTAATGTGGTATACCTCTACCAATTACGGAACTGTAGTATACCTCTAATGTGGTATACCTCTACCAAGTTCGGAACTGTAGTATCCCTCTAATTTGGTATACCTCTACCAGTTGCAGAAATGCGTTATACCTCAACCAATTGCAGAACTGCAATGTACCTCTACCAATTGCAGAAAATGCGGAGTACCTCTACCAATTGCAAACAAATGTTGTGATATGAGTAATGATTATGAATATGAATATCCACACTGTTAGTGTTTCATGCTGTCTTTTCCTAGTAGATGTTTAAATAGCATATTAGTTTTGTAGTTGCACATTTCAATTTAAATGAAGACAAGTAAACAATTAAACAAACTGCCATGAATAATTAAATACCCTCAATGAAATATTCATCATTTTTGAAACAATATTTTTCAAACATCAAGTTATTAAGATTAGCTTACTTAGTATGATTATGTTTAAAATGACAGAGGAAAATTAGAAGAAATATTTAAAGAAATATTTGAATAGAATATCTTTCAATTTGGCCAGGTAAATCTAAAGTGTGTCATAGTTGTTGGGTGGGGGAGTGTTCTCTGATACTGAAGATAAGTCATTGTACAGTAGCGTTGTATCATCCTCATAATTCATCCACCATGCTCTGCCCATTCAAGGACCCAGTCAGGATGCAGGCAGCAAGTGCAGTTATATCGCGAAGTCATCCGGCGGTGAGATACTTTGTCCCATGTTTATATGTCCGTCCATAATTATACTGTAGAAAGCATAGAGGTATACTGTGCTGCTACACTGTATTCACTCTGTGTACTGTGGCTCAGTCACCGCTGCTGTCGGGTTTAGAGCTCCTGTCTTCTGTTGTCATCAGCAATGCAGGTCATAAAATATGTTTCATTTTTTACTAAGTTTTAAGAGCATTTTATGCCCCTGCCATTCAGGGTCTCTTCATACTCTATCCATGTATATACAGAGACCCTGTGCCAATTGAAGCATGGTGAAGGGACATTAAGATTTACCATTCATCTATCAATAGATTGTTCATTTTGGATCAAAAACTTTTGAAGGACTTAATGGATTTAATTGACATTAAAATTTTAAGTATATGATATCAAAAAAGCAGGTCAAGTTTGAATTTGGTTTAAATCAGCTTAATATTGCTGAAAATATGACCCTTTGTTGGCATGTTATATTGTCAATTTTTTGTCTGCAATCAATAACAACTTTAAATGGACTAAATGGATTTAAATTATATTTGATAAAGTAAGTATATGATATCAAAGTACAGGTTATGTATGATTTTGGATACTATCAACCTGATACTGCTGGAGTTATGACCCTTTGATGACATGTTCTAATGTCATCAATTGTTTCCGATCAATAACTTCTGAAAGACACAATTTTGCTTTTTGGTTACCATTCTAAATATTTCCACTAAAATAAGCTCTGTTGTGGCCCTTTCTTGAGATATTTTGATGGTTATATTTCATTTTCTACTCCATACCTTTTGAAGGACTTGATGTTTTTAGTTCACATTTTTCTCATATGTGTTATCATAATTAAAAAAAAAGAAACAGGACAAGATTTATTTAGGCCCCTTTTAACCATAATTTAATGTCTGTTAGAAAATAGTAATGCCATTTGTTAGGTGTGCTCTTTTCTTCTTTTATATTTCTAGTTTTTCATCATTTTTACTGTCAAAAATGTCAATATAATAAAACCAAATGGCAGGGCATCTGGTCTTATGGACACATATCTTGTTTGAATAAAGTCAAAAGTCATTAAATGAATCTGGTATATTTTTCTGCTGAAATATCAGTTGGACTTTTTTATGTGCAATCTTATTAAATATTTTGAAATCAGTAACATTCCATTTTAAAAGGTTTTGTATTGATAGACTCAATATTAGCCAGATCAGTACATATAAACAGAGTGAATGCAGAACACTGAAGCTGTACAGCAGACATTTAATACTTCTAAGACAGAATAATCTTGTGTACATATCCTTCTGTGTTAATCCCAGATCCCAGTCACAACGGCCTCAATTTACACCCCTTTGCAATACCTGCTAACACTTCTTTCTTACAATATACAGATTTTTTACTACCATTTTTCTCATTTAAAGGATGCAGATAGTAATTTTTTGTGACTTTATTAAGAATTTTTATGCGCTATATAGGAATCACACTCGTAATGTCATGTCATGTCCCATTGCATCTAATCCTACACTCTCATTTCATGATAACAAGTTTGATATACAGGGGTATTAATCACAATAAGTGATAGTTTTATTTTTATTTATTTATTTTTTTATATATATAATTTTTTTTCTCACAAATTTCAATACAGGAATAAATAATATTAAATGTTTAATGAGAATGAGTTTTTCTTTTCTGAGTATAATTTTCATTTAAAGTTTCACATATCAGTCTGTTTTTATTTTAACATTCATCTGCTTTTGCTTCCTGTGTGTGCATGTGTTTTAATTGTGTGCTGTTATGTACCTGCTAGTTTCTATACTGTCTGTGATTATGCATTGAACCAGTAGATACATTACCACATGAAGAATCTACTATGGACTAAGAAGGTTAACTGCCACATACCATATAGGAAAATCATCAGATAACTCAAACTTCTTCTAGGAGTTATCTGATCTTGGTCTGATCTGTTTTTAGCTCACCTGAGCACAACGTGCTCAAGGTGAGCTATTGTGATCGCCTTTTGTCCGTCGTCCGTCGTCCGTGCGTGCGTGCGTGCGTCCGTCCGTCGTCAACAATTTGCTTTAAACAACATCTCCTCATGAACCGCTGAAGGGATTTTGACCAAACTTCACAGGAATCATCCTTATGATGCCCTCTATCAAAGTTGTACAAATTATTCAGATTGGTTAAAAAAGTAGGTCACAGGAGCTAAAAATAGATTTTAAAATGCAAACTTTGAAAATCTTCTTCTGCAAAACTGCAAGGCCTAGAGCTTAGATATTTGGTATGTAGCATCATCTTATGGGCCATTACCAAGATTGTACAAATCATAGCCCTACGATGATAAATGACCCCGCACCAGGGGTCACTTGTTTTACATAGAGTTATATAGGAAAATCTTTAAAAATCTTCTTCTATGAATCCATTAGGCCTAGAGCTTAGATATTTGGTATGTAGCATCATCTTATGGTTCATTACCAAGATTGTACAAATCATAGCCCTATGGTGATAAATGACCCCGCACCATGGGTCACTTGTTTTACATAGAGTTATATAGGAAAATCTTTAAAAATCTTCTTCTATGAATCCATTAGGCCTAGAGCTTAGATATTTGGTATGTAGCATCATCTTATGGTTCATTACCAAGATTGTACAAATCATGACCCTATGGTGATAAATGACCCCGCACCAGGGGTCACTTGTTTAACATAGAGTTATATAGGAAAATGTTTAAAAATCTTCTTCTATGAATCCATAAGGCCTAGAGCTTAGATATTTCATATGTAGCATCATCTAATGGTTCATTACCAAGATTGTTCAAATCATAGCCAAACGGTGATAAATGCCCCCGCAATAGGGGTCACTTGTTTTACATAGAGTTATATAGGAAAATGTTTAAAAATCTTCTTCTATGAATCCATAAGGCCTAGAGTTAGATATTTTATGAGCATCATCTTATGGTTCATTACCAAGATTGTCAAATCATACCAGGTGATAAATGCCCCGCAAGGGGTCACTTGTTTAACATAGAGTTATATAGGAAAATGTTTAAAAATCTTCTTCTATGAATCCATAAGGCCTAGAGATTAGATATTTGGTATGAAGCATCATCTTATGGTTCATTACCAAGATTGTACAAATCATGACCCTATGGTGATAAATGACCCCGCACCATGGGTCACTTGTTTTACATAGAGTTATATAGGAAAATCTTTAAAAATCTTCTTCTATGAATCCATTAGGCCTAGAGCTTAGATATTTGGTATGTAGCATCATCTTATGGTTCATTACCAAGATTGTACAAATCATAGCCCTATGGTGATAAATGACCCCGCACCAGGGGTCACTTGTTTAACATAGAGTTATATAGGAAAATGTTTAAAAATCTTCTTCTATGAATCCATAAGGCCTAGAGCTTAGATATTTCATATGTAGCATCATCTAATGGTTCATTACCAAGATTGTTCAAATCATAGCCAAACGGTGATAAATGCCCCCGCAATAGGGGTCACTTGTTTTACATAGAGTTATATAGGAAAATGTTTAAAAATCTTCTTCTATGAATCCATAAGGCCTAGAGATTAGATATTTGGTATGAAGCATCATCTTATGGTTCATTACCAAGATTGTACAAATCATGACCCTATGGTGATAAATGACCCCGCACCATGGGTCACTTGTTTTTAGGAAAATTTAAAAATCTTCTTCTATGAATCCATAAGGCCTAGAGATTAGATATTTGGTATGAAGCATCATCTTATGGCATTACCAAGATTGTACAAATCATGCCCTAGTGATAAATGACCCCGCACCAGGGTCACTTGTTTTACATAGAGTTATATAGGAAAATCTTTAAAAATCTTCTTCTATGAATCCATTAGGCCTAGAGCTTAGATATTTGGTATGTAGCATTTACCAAGATTGTACAAATCATACCCTAGTGATAAATGACCCGCACCAGGGGTCACTTGTTTTACATAGAGTTATATAGGAAAATCTTTAAAAATCTTCTTCTATGAATCCATAAGGCCTAGAGATTAGATATTTGGTATGAAGCATCATCTTATGGTTTATTACCAAGATTGTACAAATCATGACCCTATGGTGATAAATGCCCCCGCACCAGGGGTCACTTGTTTAACATAGAGTTATATAGGAAAATCTTTAAAAATCTTCTTCTATGAATCCATTAGGCCTAGAGCTTAGATATTTGGAATGTAGCATCATCTAATGGTTCATTATCAAGATTTTCAAAATGGTGGCCCTTTGGAGATAAATGATCCCGCACTAAGTCTTCTCCTCTGAAACCATAAGGCCCAATGCTTATATATTTGGTGTGTAGTATTGTCAGGGCTAAAATGTTTAAGATTGAGTTATATCAGAATTCTTGTCTGTTTAAAAACCTTGTAATCAGTTGTAGCAATGGTACTCAGGTGAGCGATCCAGGGCCATCATGGCCCTCTTGTTTAATGTATGAGACTAAGGGTTTACCATTGTCTGAAATGGTGTATTTATGGTAGAAAAACTTGAATGTTTAACTATGAAAAATGCAGTATTACAATGCATTTTGCAGCTAATCAGAAATAAAGTTTGCAGGCTGTAGTATTTTTAGGAAATTATTTGCATTCATTTAAAGTAACTCTTATATAATTTACCATGTCAACAAGTAGATATATTGTAATGCCTAATTAGACAGAATTCAGGCCCCAATTCTCAAAAGAAAACCATCCTAAGTTCAATTTAGTGCTCACATTCAATTATCTTACTGGTACTTAAATCCTTGAGATTGAAAATCATACTTTCGAGGTTGAAACTCTTACTTAAACTCAGTTTTTGTTTATGAGAACTGAAGACCATGTCTCTGTCTTCTCCATCTTATGATACTGATGAGTAGTGGACATTGATGACTTGCATGCTGATAAGGTTTTAAACTGTTCACACGAAGGAGCGGAAGCTTTCATGTGGTAATGGTATAAAGTATAGATTGCAGTAGTGTAGAGGTTAGAATGTCTACCCTGTGACTGGAAGTTGGTGTGGCTAGAACCTGGGCGTGACATACCAAATTAGTGTTTAAATGGTAAAGGTATACCTGAAATTTCCCTTGCTTGTTGCTCTGTATTTTTATGTTATTAGAGAACTGGAAGGTCAGGGACTGGGGAGGCAGCACCAAGTCTGTCTGGTGTAGACAAAGTCATCAGATTTCTTAAATTCTGCTGTGGGACATAAAAAACAGTGGAGGTCATCTATTTATATCAGAGGTTAAACCTTAAGGATGATCATTATTATAACAATATGTTCTTAGCTCACCTGAGCACAACATGCTCAAGGTGAGTTTTTGTGGTCGCCCTTCGTCCGGCGTCCATTGTCAACAATTTGGCTTGTTAACACTCTAGAGGCCATATTTTTAGGCCAATCTTCATGAAACTTGGTCAGAATGTTTGTCTCCTTAAAATCTTGGACAAGTTTGAAATTGGGATCATGTGGGGTCAAAAAGTAGGTCATAAGATGAAATCTTATAAAAACTTTGTTACACTCTAGAGGCCACATTTTTTACCCAATCTTCATGAAACATGGTCAGAATGTTTCCCTCCAAAAAATCTTGGACAAGTTCGAATTTTGGTCATGTGGGGTCAAAAAGTAGGTCATGAGGTCAAATCTTAGAAAAACGTTAACACTCTAGAGGCCACATTTTTGGCCCAATCTTCATGAAACTTGGTCAAAATGTGTGCTTCCATTTAATCTTGGACAAGTTCAAATTTGGGTCATGTGGGGTCAAAAAGTAGGTCATGAGGTCAAATCTTAGAAAAACCTTGTTAACACTCTAGAGGCCACGTTATTGGAAATATCTTCATGAAACTTGGTTGGAATGTCTGTTTCCATTAAATCTTGGACAAGCTCGAAAGTGGATCATGTGATTTCAAAAAGTATGTCAATATGAAAAATCCAACATATGTTGCTTGTTTATAATCATCATGGCCCTCTTGTTTTATGAAAACTCAATATTTTTGAGGGTTTCTCGGTAATTGGTTACTTAAATTGTAAGGTTGGGAGAGGGATCTATTATGACATAATTGGAGAATTTATACTGGTAGGTTTAGAATGTTATTGTTTACTCCCTCAAACCAGACCAGGGCTGCTTGCTGTCCGGTTAATTGTTTGTTTTTTTAATGGAATTTGGTGCCTTTTCTCTTTTATTTCATTTTAAATTGTTTCATGTATTTCAGTGCTTTCTTTTTTTCTTTGTTTTCTCATTTATATATTTAACTATAAAAAGACATAATTAAGTTAACAGGAAAGAGAATACAATATAGTTCCAAATATATTTTCTTTTGAAGAAAATTCTTTTCAAAATATTTGCGAAAAAATACTACCTGTCTAGCCCAACATTTCAGTAATTGCAACACAAGTTATAAGCTACCTTTTAAGAGAGTGGAAGTGGATATTTTTATCCTTTTTGAACATAAAAAGAAATAGTTTTCTTTCACAAAACTGTTGAGTGAATGTAATAGAACCCTTTATACCATATCATTGTGCATGGACTATAAAACCAGATTTTCTTGACCAGCTATTTGATTATGTATTATTTTTATTATACAGCTTTACTAATTTTTTTTTTCAGCACAGTTTTATTATTTTGTTTCTTTTTCATTATTCATTTAGAGCTACTTCAGTTATTTTAGGACATCTGAAAGGTAACTTATTTACAATCAAGATGGAAAGTGAACATATAGAAAATACACTATATAACATCTTGCCATTTGTAAGTACCAGTATATTACTTAATATTCAATGCTAGTGTAGTGTAAATTTGCCTGAAATCAGCAATAAGATTTATACATGAGGTGATACTCATTTACTTTTGTAAAGAAAATGTCGACATATTGATAAACTTTAGAATTTAATTTCAGCAAGGGCATTAACCCTTTCCCTTATAGAGGAAACCATGAAAAGACCTATGTGAACAACATAAAACCAGATCAGCCTGCGAGTAACTCGCAGGCTGATCAGGTTTTATGCTGTTCGCTGCTCCTCAGTGGTCTTGAAATGAGGATTTTGTAATTAAATTTGGTAAGGTTTAACTGTGGTTTTCTGCAGATCAGGCTTTATGTGGTACCTATTGAGTGCGTCAAAATGAGTCTATATGAGGAAAAGGGTTAAACCTCATGAATATTCATGTACATATCTATGACTTGACGAATATTGATTTACTGAACTTTGTATACTGGTATTTGAAACAGTTGGTTTTTTCTTTGTCATGAAAACTGTATAGGATCTGAGCTACAGTGTTGTATGAGCAAACAAAGGAGACCCTGATCAGACAGTTCCTGGAAGAAGCTGTCTTATCTGGGTCTGCTATGTTTGTCAGGGCATCACCATACATCTTTGTGAGACTTAGGGTATCTTGTTATTACTATTAATAATTTGTTTAATGTTGTATATTGTGTCAGTTGTGTGCATTGAATCAGTTACCACGAAGAAATATTATAATTTTTTTTATTGTTTTATTGATTGTATATACATGTACTTTTTAATATATATACATATAAGTACTATAAGTATATAATAGATGTTGGCATATATGTTGTGGGTTTGCAGCTTTTGCTATGGCTTTCCCTTGTTCTGGTCCTGCATAATATGATGATATGCCCGCATTCTTGTGGCAGGCTTGTCCATATCTGGCATGGCTGGTATAAGTCACATGACAGGAAGTCACATGGGTTCAAATAATCTCCAACCCAAAGTTACTTGATAATATTTAATACTCTTTAGCTAATGATACTAAATGTTTCAGATTTTTTTTATTTTTTTTTTATTTTCAGCATATTCTTTTTGTTCTGACATTCAGTGTCACATTTCTGCAATTTGTTCTGAAATGTATTACATGCAGTTTAAATTTTGTTGAATAAGTACACAATGTTATGCATTTTATTTCCTAGAAACAATACATTAAGATGGAACAGTTTTCAATATTTTTACAATGCTTGAAAAGAAATAGATATATTCATATGGACAGTTTAAATAAATGTCATCAGTGAGATGTTGTGAAGATAAGGGACAAACTTCATTTCCTTTGATTTATAGTTACAATATGTTGATAAAACAATTAAAAATGTTTTACTTTTTTTAGCTTATTTTTTTCTTTCAAAAATCTTGAAATATTGTTTACAACATATTTTGATTTAAGTTAGGTTTTCTTAGTATGTTGATTCAAAGTGCAATCCTTTGCCATATGGGAGTTATCTGCATATACCAGTGTTAGACCAGTATCTCACCAGGCAGGCCTCTCACACAACATCTGTTCAAATTTTCTTCAACTCAAAAATCTCAGTTTCTGTGTCAACACTACTTAAAAACATGTAGAAATTTGGGACCATGTTCTGTGAAAACTTGCTTACGGTAAATTTACATGTATACAATGTTTTATTCCTTCCAAATTTTTATTTAAAAAAAAATATCAACAACAGATGTTTGGTGAAATGCAGCCAAGTAAAAACAGTTCAGCCTGAAATTTTCTTGCATATTGATCAGGATATAATATTCATACAGTATGTTAAGAAAAGAAAATAATGAGATTAAACCTGGTCCAGCATACTATGTTGTTATGCGATATCACACGATGATCCTGAGGGTTGATGAATGCTGTCTTTAATTGTTTTGGTCACACCATTTGTCTATCTGTCTGCAGGCCACCAGCCCCCTGAAGCCTCACCCTGAACGAATGCCTGGTAAGTCAAGACACACCATTAAAATCCACATTGTGCGATAAGCAGCAGTTGATCTATGGACAGCAAAAATTCTATTGCCATTTGTATTTTCTGGTGCAGTACAGTGCATCTCCATTGTAACGCTGTTTTAGGATCAAGGTACAAATGTACAGCTCCATTTTTGGCCACTTATACTGATATGTACCTGGACTTTGAGTCACTTAAATAAAATTGGATGTTATTTTCAGAATTACAAATAACACTTTTGTTTTCATATATTTGATATTCCATTCAACATAACAATCATTTATAATGTACAGTCACGTTATCATTTCCAATTTCAGGATATTTCAAAGTTACTTGCAATATGTTTACCAATGTTTCTTGCTGTTGTAGAAATGAAAGATGTGAATCAGACGTTAGACCCTCATCTGACTACAGTGAACAAATCTCAGACTCCGGCCAAAAAGGCTAAGTGGCATCTAGGTAAGTTGGAATAGTATTCCTTTGAAATCTTTTGAATTCTGGGAAGTAAATTCCTTTCTGTTTAAAATTTTCTCAGTTGAAATTCTTAGGAATTTGGTTAAGTTTTGACTTTGTGTTAATTTTGGATTAGTTTAGAATACTTAGGGGAAAAATAATACCAGTAATGTTCTCTTGTGATATTACACCAAACTTTTCCTAAGAATTTTTCTACAATTCTTTTAAATAAATTCTTAGATAGCATAGAATTCTTGGAATTTCCATCTTAAATTGCATAGGCAGGTTCTCTCTAGTAAGTACCAGTAAACTGTCCTTAAATACCAGACTTTCTGAAGCAATTTCATAATAATGTAACAGTTTAAATGCAAAATCTCTTGTCTTCTCATCTTTTCCCATATATAAAGAAGCATTTAATATATACATGTAATTTCAGTTCTTGGACCATACATAAGTATATGTCTATGAAAATCAAAACATGTTTATAATGGTATATTAGATATGTATGTTTTATTAATTTCTGTGTTTCAGGAATTCGATCCCAAAGTAAACCACAGGACATCATGCATGAAGTATTTCGGGCAATGAAGACACTCAATTTTGTATGTAACCTAGCTGTTCCATATTTCTCTGCTCTTCAAACCATCTTAAGTGGCCATTCAAGATGATTGTTTAGTGCTGATGACCTCTTAATAAGGGTTCATTGTAAAATGAAGCAATGTTTCTGGAATCTTAATATCTGTCTGTGGGTACTTATGACTGCCTGTGCGACCAGTACAGACCAACATCAGCCTGTTCATCCTTGCAGTCAGATCATGGTCTGCACTGTTTGCTATTCAGTCTGGCTGCTCAGTAGCCATGTGATAATTTGTTTAAACTAAACCAACCATTGATTACCTTTTATCCAAGTGTAATTATTTTAGAGCCAGCAGGTTTTTGTTTTTTTTGTTTTTTAAATATATTCTGTAAACATCAGGAATGTCCATGAAAAGGGCTTCACATTGAGTATGTGAATGACCTACAGTAAAACCTGTGAATAAAGGCCATTCAATGAAATCAAGATATGGCCTCTATCAGTCTGGACATGGCAGTTATTCAGAGGTTGAATTCACCACAAATCTTGTCCTGAGAATCTAGTCACTTGCCTTAGTTCACAGGTTGGCTGTTGTTTAGAGGTGACTGCTAATACAAGTTTGGCTGTGTTTCATTTTGAGAATGATGAGACCAAGTTATAATTTTTGTAACTTCAGGAGTGGAAGGTGATTAACCCCTACCATGTGAGGGTGAGGAAGCTGAACCCCATCACCAACAAACATGTAAGTATGTGTATCACAACATACACTGGATGTTCTCCATTGACTCATTTTAAAAATCCTGTGTTATCCAAGTTTTCATTGAAAATCCTGGTTATTAGAATGGGATGTGTCGTAGGGCAGGTGACAAGCATTTTGTTTCCGTTGAATATCTCCTGTCAGAATAGAGATACAGTTTTCATAGTTGGTGGGTAGATACCTTATGAGAAGAGGAAGATTGGGATTGATGTTCAGGATGATAGGGTCAAGGTCACTGTTACCAAAAAAAGATTTTTCATTTCTTTTAGGAGTGAGTTGAGATGATAAGATTTAGTAGATAGATACCTTATGGGAAGAGGAAAATTGGGGTTGATTTTCAGGTCAAGGTCACTATTACTAAAAACAGTTTTGCTTGCATGGGGCAACACTTGAAACCATAGTTTTGTGTCATTACACATCAAAAAATAAAACATGAATTCATTTATGAGTACTTCAAATGTTTTTTCTGTGCATCATAATAATATAATGGTTATTTGTCTTTGTAACAAGATTATGTAATTGGATAATGTATCTTAATGCTGCATGATATAGAGAGGGGCTGCATATTTGTCTTTTAAAATTTATTACCGGTATAGCAAGTTTGTGATGTGTCAAATCAAACCTAATGGACAAACCTTGTTCAATGTAGAGAATGGGGGTTCATGATCTTTCCAGTTTTATCAAGCAGAAAATATGATGAAAGGAAATAGCTAAATCACAAAAAAACACCTGTCAACTTTTTAGCTCACCTGAGCACAACGTGCTCATGGTGAGCTATTGTGATCGCCTTTTGTCCGTCGTCCGTGCGTGCGTGCGTGCGTCCGTCGTCAACAATTTGCTTTAAACAACATCTCTTCATGAACCGCTGAAGGGATTTTGACCAAACTTCACAGGAATCATCCTTGTGATGCCCTCTATCAAAGTTGTACAAATTATTCAGATTGGTTAAAAAAGTAGGTCACAGGAGCTAAAAATAGATTTTAAAAATGCAAACTTTGAAAATCTTCTTCTGCAAAACTGCAAGGCCTAGAGCTTAGATATTTGGTATGTAGCATCATCTTATGGGTTTTAAAAATTTAAAATTCTTCTAACGGCCTAGAGCTTAGATATTTGGTATGTAGCATCATCTAATGGTTCATTACCAAGATTGTTCAAATCATAGCCCTACGGTGATAAATGCCCCCGCACCAGGGGTCACTTGTTTTACATAGAGTTATATAGGAAAATGTTTAAAAATCTTCTTCTATGAATCCATAAGGCCTAGAGATTAGATATTTGGTATGAAGCATCATCTTATGGTTCATTACCAAGATTGTACAAATCATGACCCTAGGTGATAAATGCCCCGCACCAGGGTCACTTGTTTTACATAGAGTTATATAGGAAAAACTTTAAAAATCTTCTTCTATAAATCCATTAGGCCTAGAGCTTAGATATTTGGTATGTAGCATCATCTTATGGTTCATTACCAAGATTGTTCAAATCATAGCCCTATGGTGATAAATGCCCCCGCACCAGGGGTCACTTGTTTAACATAGATTTATATAGGAAAAACTTTAAAAATCTTCTTCTATGAATCCATAGGCCTAGAGCTTAGATATTTTATGTAGCATCATCTATGGTTCATTACCAAGATTGTTCAAATCATAGCCAGGTGATAAATGCCCCCGCAAGGGGTCACTTGTTTACATAGATTATATAGGAAAAGCTTTAAAAATCTTCTTCTATGAATCCATTAGGCCTAGAGCTTAGATATTTGGTATGTAGCATCATCTTATGGTTCATTACCAAGATTGTTCAAATCATAGCCAAACGGTGATAAATGCCCCCGCAAAGGGGTCACTTGTTTTACATAGAGTTATATAGGAAAACTTTAAAAATCTTCTTCTATGAATCCATAAGGCCTAGAGATTAGATATTTGATATGAAGCATCATCTTATGGTTTATTACCAAGATTGTACAAATCATGACCCTATGGTGATAAATGCCCCCGCACCAGGGGTCACTTGTTTAACATAGAGTTATATAGGAAAATCTTTAAAAATCTTCTCCTATGAATCCATTAGGCCTAGAGCTTCGATATTTGGTATGTAGCATCATCTAATGGTTCATTATCAAGATTTTCAAAATGGTGGCCCTTTGGAGATAAATGACCCCGCACTAAGTCTTCTCCTCTGAAACCATAAGGCCCAGTGCTTATATATTTGGTGTGTAGTATTGTCAGGGCTAAAATGTTTAAGATTGAGTTATATCAGAATTCTTGTCTGTTTAAAAACCTTGTAATCAGTTGTAGCAATGGTACTCAGGTGAGCGATCCAGGGCCATCATGGCCCTCTTTTTAACTTTAAAGAACGATGGTAGGTCAAATTCATTTACATTACATTTTTGTGTGTTTTCAAATGAGTTTACTGGTAATCTAAATCTACAAAACTTATTGTCAAAGAAGGAGACAAAATATAACTGGATGATTAACCCTTTCCCTCATAGAGGAAACCATAAAAAGACCTATGCGAACAACATAAAACCAGACCAGCCTGTGAGTAACTCACAGGCTGATCAGGTTTTATGCTGTTCACTGCTCCTCAGTGGTCTGGAAATGAGGATTTTGTAATTAAATTTGGTAAGGTTTAACTGTTGTTTTCTGCAGATCAGGCTTTATTTATGTGATACCTATTGAGTGCGTCAAAATGAGTCTATATGAGGGAAAGGGTTAACCTAGATAACACTCAATGTCTGCTTTGTGTTGTACCAGACCAAGATGAACCTACAGCTCTACCAGGTCGACCAGAAGAGTTT
>JAIFHC010000034.1:0-50000 GCA_021229015.1 Solen grandis | reverse complement strand
ATCTGATACTTTCTCCCTAAACTCCTAGGCCATGAGTTTTAAAACTTGACTAACGGACCTTGCAAGCAGCCCGATTCATTAAAACTCAGAAAAAGTTTTTCTTTTAAAAGATGTTTTATGGCCATAAATATTCAGAATTTCAATAACATATCGTCAACTTGAAAAATCAACGAAACAGAACTTTAATGATAAATATTACAGTATACTGTAGAAAGTGCAGAATTTGGCCTAATTGACGGCCCTAGGCCCAGTCTGTGGTCCCAGAATGTAAGCTGATTATGATAAAAGTACCTGAAATGGGTTAATATCACTGAACATTGTATCATATATTGTAAAGCTATTTAAATATATATTCATAAGTTTAAACATATCATCACGCTACTAACAAGTGATGTAATAACTATCGGGAAGATAGTAAAGTCCGGGACTCTTATACCTAAATCGCGTACCAAATAAAATTTATCTTTGCTGATTTGTTTGGTAATCAGTGTCTTTGTTGTTGAATTGATGATGATGATGTGTTTTTTTGTTGTTGTTTGTTTTAGCTCATGGTGAGCTATTGTGATTGCCTTTTGTCCGGCGTCCGTCGTCCGTCCGTGCGTGCGTGCGTCCGGCGTCAACAATTTCCTTTAAACAACATCTTCTCCTAAACCGCTGAATGAATTTTGACCAAACATAACAGGAATCATCCTTATCATGCCCTCTATCAAGTTGTTCAAATTATTTTGATTGGTAGAAAAAGTAGGTCACATGAGCTAAAAATATATTTTAAAAATGCAAACTTTGAAAATCTTCTGCAAAACTGCAAGGTCTAGAGCTTAGATATTTTCTTATGAAAATCTACCAAGGGGTCTACCAATCTACCCTGGGGTCAAAATTTGTCCCGCTCCAGGGGTCACTTGATTTTACATAGGCTTATATAGATTTTTTTTTAGAAAACTCTTCTTCTCAGAAACCAAAAGGCCTGGAGCTTAGATATTTAGTATGTAGCATTGTCTTGTTGATCTCTACCAAAATTGTTCAAATCATGACCCTGGGGTCAAAGTTTGCCCCGCCCCAGGGTTACTTGTATTTACAAAGGCTTATATAGGAAAAAATAGAAAAATCTTCTTCTCAGAAACCACAAGTCCTGGAGTTTAGACATTGCTTGATGGACATCTATCAAGTACGTTCAAATCATGTTCGTGGTGTAAAGATTGGCCCCGCCCCAGGAATCACTTGATTTTACATAGACTTACATAGGAAAGATTTTTAAAAGATATCCTTGTCAGAAACCACAAGATCATGGGTTTAGATATTTGGTTTGTAACATGCCTGTGTGGACCTGAACCAAGTTTCCAAATCATGGCCCTGGTGTCAAAAATGATCTCTCTTTAGGGTTAACTTGGTTTTTCTTTTGACTACATGTAAACTCTGTGGGGAATTAAGATTATATTGCTGTTCTTCTGCAAGGATTTTGTATTCAGTATGACTATGTTGTAAAAGGCAATGAAAGCAATATTTCTCAGGTGAGCAATGCAGGGCCATCTTGGCCCTCTTGTTATATATTGACATCAACACCGCTTTAGTAGCTTACCGTCTAAGGATTTCATGCATTTAAAATACCTCAACTCTTACAATAATTGTATTAAAAAATATTCATAAATACAAATATAATAGATATAAATATTTTAACAAAAAGTTAAAAAATATAGATTTATGGAAACTAGGCCGAGGACACTTTTGATTTACATTTACTTTTGAACAAACAAACTTTAGAAATCTCTGAACCAACGGCCTAGAGCTGAAGATATATTTGGAAAATGGCATGTATCATTGCCTAGTAGAAATATTTAGAAATGCTATTTGTAAATGATACTTGCACATGTTATTAAAATATTCTGATATGGCTTTGTTTTATTTAATTACATGTTATGAAAGTATTATAAAATGGCTTTGCTTTATTTAATTTGTGCTTCAAAAACATGCTCGGCGTCTTTGATGTTTTGCATCAAAATTAGTATTGCTATCTATTGTATAACAATGGTACGAGCAAACAGGTGCACGTATATCTTGTTCGGTAGAGGCAATGGATTTGGATATCCGGTTTTGTAATCTCGCAATAACTAACTTTAGTAAATAACTAACATTTACTAACATAAAAAGGAAATTGGGACACTGTTTTGAGACCAACTTGTGTTTAAAATAAATGAAATAAAAAATCATTATCGTTGTCTCGATGAGCTTTCTATTATAATGATAATAGCGTGGTTTTAATGTTTCCAGTCGAGTTTGACAATTGCCAGGACTGGCTATATCCGATTTCATTCGCAATGAAAAAAAAAATGTAAGTATTCATTAGTCAAGCTGAAAAATCATTTTTTCGGGGATAAATATTGACAACTATTTTTTAAAGAAACTATTTACCATGACACTGGACATCAATAATAATGTTTGTAATATTTTTTATCCCTTCTGTTGAGATTATATTACCTGCTAAGCTGCAAACTAAACCCGCAGTTTTGTTCGGGAAGCAATGTTGATCGGAACCCTCCGGTAGACGATTGTCACCAGCTGTCTTCAGGAAAGCTGAAATATTATCAATATATTATTATTACGTTTTTTTTCATAAGATCTACATAAATGTAAGTAAATAAGTACATTTTAACGTAAACAGTGGCTGCATTGCACGATCGAAACTCTCCACAGCGCTTAAGAGCGTATTTCACAATAGCAGTTTTTTACTATACAAAGAAGGAAAGTCAAAACTAGCCAACAGAATTTTTTGAATTTTGCATGATTATAGAGAATCACACTAGAAACATATTTATGGGATGAAAAATGGGGGGCTTCTTTTATAGTTATCTGCCCCTGAATGTGAGTTTTTGTTTTTTGTTGTTTTGCTATTTTCTGTCATTTCCAAGGGAAGATAACTTAAAATAATGCTAGCCCATAATTGCGTGTATCTGCCCTTGAAAATGACAGAACAAGCTCACATTTAGGGACAGATAACTAAAAAAGTCGCATGGAGACTCCCATTTTTATTCCATAAATTTGTTTCTAGTATGATTCTCTATAATAATACAAAGTTTAAAAAAAATCTGTTTGCTAGTTTTGATTTTTCTTCTTTTTCTATATAGTAAAAATCTCCTATTGTGAAATACGTCCTAAATGCCTTTTGCACAAGCTTTTCATGGCGTTTCAGGACGTGTCGGCTTCATCAGTGCGTGAGAAACGCGCTGGGACAATTAGAACGTAACAAACTGGGAGGGAGCATACTGGCCTAAGCGATAGACCGCGGGCCAAACACTAGTACGTTTTAAAGCCCCTGAGACAACAGCTTGCCTCACAACGGATATACCAGGATAAGCTGTGAGAAAATTTCTCAAGACACAGCAAAACTTCAAAACAGAAAAAAAAAACGACGCACTTCGTATTTGGAACAGTATAAATGTAGCCTTAACTTTGAAATAGGAAGGTACTTTGTCCACTTTTTTTCGTTATCAACAACAGATCGTGTTCTGTACTTCTAGGTAACAACAACAAACATGCCATAAACTGAACGTCAAGAGGAATTAGGGTTAATCAATCTTTTACCTCATGACTATACATGTACCCACTTATGTTTCCATGGATACTTCTCTAAAGAACTTTAAATGGTATAATGAATTAATCGATTTGTCTGTAACGAACTTGATCTATAATAGTGTATGAGCAAACAATGGAGACCATGGCCAGACAGTTTACTTCTAGATGTCTGTTCTAGTCTGTCAAGGCATCAAAACGAGTCTATATAAATAAATTCCAAATTATGCGGTTGTGTATATATTACTTTTACCTAAGCGTATTTAAATATAATGAAATATATACTAGATGTTACCTGATAAAAAAATCAAGAAAATCAAATTTATGGATATCTACATGTATATCAATCTGAAGGGATTTATAGTACAAGCTGACGTCTGTCACGTAGCAACGCCAGCACCTCAGCGGATGACCCGTATACGTTGGATGCGTCAATGAAAGATGTCAGATCGTTAATCTGTACTCTTGAGCTGTTAGCTAAAAATAAAAAAAAAATCTATGGGAAAGAAACTAAGAATATAAGTTTAGCCTACCAAAAGTCTGTTCCAGAGGATTCCTTGACCTTGAAATAGAAAGGTAAGCCTTCAATATTCTAAATAATCAAATACTTTGTCAAACTACATTAATCAACAACAAATCAAATTCACACCAGCATCATAGTTCATAACAGGGCACAAAGATTTTTCCTTGGTGTTGGCAAATACACACTTGTGGGTGAAATGGACTGGAAGCCCCGGGTTGTCCGCCAATGGAAATGTATTGCTTTATGCCGGTTAAAATTATCGAAAATGAAGGAATCCGGGTTAACCAAACATATTGCATTATGGACATACAGTAAGGCAAATCGGTCATGAAAAAACTGGTATTATTATGTAAAGTCTTTTTTTAATTAAGAATGATTTGAACATATACGCATGGCTGGAACATTTGTGTAAGTTGTTGAGACTACTGCAATGAATAACTTTGTTAATGAATGGCAAACTTGTTTAAATAATATTATTGGGACATCTGGACAAGGTCGTAATAAATAAAGATTGTATAAGTTTGTGAAATCTGATTTTAAAACTGAACAATATTTTAATATGATGTTCCAAATTCCACCTGCTTTTACTTTGTAGATAAATTGTTTTACGTTTGTAATTTCCTATTCATCATTTTACATTTGTTGCTTTACAGCGCTTGTGCTGCTCCTGTTTATACATTATTAAACAACCTTTCTATTTATCACATTTCTATCACTTTACGTCTATATTTAGCTACCGGTAAGTTTTATTTTTATGATACTCGAGCGTTGTGTTCAAATGTTATAAAGTGTTATTTTATATCTATAAATATTCATCTCTTATCGAATGGCATTGTACTTTTTTTTAGACTGTTTTGATTTTATATTTGTTTTCATGTTTGTACAATGATAAGATGTAAATAAAGATACTACTAGTAGTTAATTATACGTAATTATTGAAGATTTGTTTTCTGAAATATTTTTGTGTGGCATAGTTTTAAGAGTTCGAACAACTGTATTAAATTTGTCCACTTATACGCGTTCCCTTGGTATGAAATGACGTCTGGTTTTTACATTGATATACTCAAAGTGCTCTTACTTAAAACGTGTTAATGTGATTAACTAAAACTTTAGAGATTAGTTAAAAACACATTTTTCCTGAAAATAAATTGATATAAAATTGCAATACTTATCTTATTAGATTCTTTGTTGTCGGTAAATAATAAAAAGTTCACATGGAATGTCCCTGTAAATTAATTACGTCGCGTAACGGCTTAAATGTGGACGTCAGAATTTTCTTCCTTTTTTATCTTTTTTAATAGATTTGAAGGTTGAAAAGAACGTGTGAGGAACTCGGTGATAAAATTAATTTGTAAGCATATAAGTGTTTGTTAGCTGTCCGAAACGTCGACGTTACGCCTAACGTCAGGGGTCACCACTAGCGTACGTCGGGTCTATATATTTGATACACTTAAGCTTCAGAACGATTTTTGAGTTAGAATTTTTCATCACAAAAACTAAATATCATACTGAAGCTCATGCTCTGATTTGGGCAGATATTTAAGTAGGAACCCGAGTTTATATTTTTTTTTCGAGGACACGGAACCGAACGGTCATGAAAAATGCGATAAATGGGAACATGAAGGAGAATCTCCAAGTTTCGCGATTGCCCGAAATACTGATGTTACTAGACTAAGTGACCAAGTTTATGAAGGCCCTTTTCACGTGCATTAAGCGTAATTAAATCGATATACTTGACCCAGTAGTGCCAGGTAGTTAATGTCAACATAGAGTTTTTCTTACATGCAATGTACATCGTTGCATCAATAATACAAATACAACAATCTGTCACCGATTAGTCGGAACTCTCATCAACAAAAACACTTTCACCCATGTACTCAACATACACACGCCACGATTGTCTTATTATCTAGAGTTTAAATAATCCCCCCCCCCCCATCTCTCTCATTCTGTTCCACAATGGACATAATATAAGTATATGAAAATCTGTTTTTCTTTAATATAGAGATAACCTTAGCAAATGCAGGGTTCAGTTTATAGCTTTAAATTGTCATTCCTTTGTAGAATTAAGTCGATTTTGTATCACTGAATAATTTAACTGATCATACAATATCATCAGGAAACAGCTGGTATTATTCTATCATGCAAAAAGACATTCATCAAAACTTACTGTAACGTGCCCGGAAGAAAGTTTGTGAAATATAGAGGGAAGTGAGGGACAAGACAGACAGACTGATGAGCAAAAAAGTGACAACATTAAACTGCATGGGACTGGTGAGGACCTCTTAAAGTTCATACAGTAGGATTCCCCAAACAACGTGTCGTTAGTGATTTGGATTGGAAAGCATCTCTTGATCCTGTAGAAAAAAGAGATTTTGAAGTACATGCATGTTTAAAACATGTACCTGTTGTCCTTATCATCACCAGGATATGATATTCGCGTGTAATGCATCAGTCTGGATTATATAATTATGTACTTATTCATGCCCTTAACTTTTTCTTTATTTCTTTATTTTGATACAGTAAACAAGACCTGTCACAGTCACCGTGACAATTACCCTCAAAAGAAATCACCGACATTAAAACCCGGGTCATGTGCATGACAGGATCATTTGCTCTCTTTGCCTCTTTTTGACTAATTGTGGCCTTGACTTGAAGGCTACGACGTGAATCTTGCATGTGTCATATATCTGGATGCTTATTTGGGCCAAATTATTTCAAATACAACATTGAGAGCCCAGGGACAAAAAAGAGTAACCGTTTTCAGCCTTTAACCTGTGATTTTAACCTTGACCTTTTAGCTACAGAAACATCGTCTTCTCTAGAAAAACATTCGTGCCAAGTTTCTTGCATGATGGAGTTAAGGCACAGACACGAAAAAAAGTGCCTACTCCACCCCCATTGTTTTTTTTAATTTTGCCCCCAAGATTGTGACCTTGACCTCTGACATACGAATCCATGTCTTAGTAGCGACACAACGTCTCAATATAGTGAACATTTCTACCAGTTTACTTTAAAATACACTCATACATGTAGAAGTTACAGCGTAGACACGGGACAGACGGACAGATTATCGAACGTGCGATTACTATATGCTTCATAAAAGCTTTTTTTGGGCATAAAAAAAACGATTCATTGAGGCTTGACGTGGGGATAGAAATGCTAGCGTGGTCGTAAATGAAATATATCACACAGTTTATCATTTCTCGCGACTGTTGTCCCAGTGTTAAACTTGGAATAAATGTCCGAATTATTCAAAATTTGTTGTAATACCGTATGGCAAGTAATGTCACGGGCACCTGCTAAATTGACCCAGATTCTATTGGTTTTGCAAAAATAGACGTTTTTATATATATCTACATGGTTTTGTGATTCCATTGTCTTTCAATCATTTTCTCTTTTGTCTGATAGCCGGGATCATCTATTTGTGTACACATCATATTCAGAATTCAAAAACCATTTACTGTGGGAAAGAACAAACAATCAATCAGAAATTGAATGCTTGTTCTGATACTCTGTTTGATTGTTAAAAATACATAACCGGAAAAATTATAATTCTCAGCCAAAGTATATCATTTACTGTTTCATTGTCTTTCACTCATTCTCTCATTTGTCTGATAGCCGAGATTTTCTATTTGTGTACACGTCATATGCAGGATTCATAAAGCACGAATTGTGGAAAGGAACGAACAACAAATCATAACTGATACGCTGCTAAAAAATATAAATTACTTTTGATTCAATCTGTTCATATATAACATAAAACAAACTTTTTAAAATATTCCATGGTATTATTATGGTTATTGGGACCAAGAATTGAACAATATCAGTTGGTGATTAAAATAACAGATACTTTAGTCAGGCCGGCTAAGGCTAGATGTTAACTAGGCTGGCCTTAAATTCTAATTTTAAACATGCAGACATTGACAAGCTGTTGTGCCTCTGGATCCGTACACATTGTAATCATTGAAAAAAAAACCTTACTCATCGGTGACATTACAGCAAGACCCAGAAACTGAAAAAAATATAAATAGATATATGTTACATATATTTTATACTGTAAAGCGATAATGAAACTGCAATTACCGGTAATCTAATCGAATTTATGTTTTAATAAAACTCTTAAATAATCGTAATCGCATTTGCTTTTTATAACAGAATTATATATATATATATATATATATACTTAATCGTACGTATTGATCGATCGTATAACATTTTCAGTAAACAGTTTATATTATGGTATGGCATATACGTGTAATCACCTAATTGTGTTTTCATCATGTTTTGACATAAATCGACTTATTTTAACTAAAATAAATTGTTTAATTCGAATTTCGCTATTTCGATTTTTTAGCTATTTCGAAGTAAAAGTCCCGGTACCGAGGTCGCAATTCATGTACATTTTTAAATTCTTATTTCGAAGTCAAATTTCATAAATTTTTGTGAACTAATTATCGTCCTTATTATCAATCGTATCCTGGTCAGTAACCAAGTTTATTTTGCGGAGGTTCAGGCAAGTTTTTCACACCTTTTCTCGAGATTGGGTTGGGAAACGTGTGTCTCTACGGAAATTTTGATTATTGCTAATCGATGTGTGACGGGTTGCATAATATGCACGTGCCCGCAGATAAACACAGGTGACAGATATTTAGTACATTCCATATCATCGCGTTCGTCACCAGCATGCGATGCTACCTGAAGCAGCAGATCGACGGTAAAAATATGTATCATTGTTTGACATGGTAGAATGATTAGGTAAATCATGATACATTTTCATTACATTTTATAACTTGCAAATAGTATATATGTACACATAATAGGTGGTTTTCACGGCATAACATTTTCCACAATATTCACCGGTAATGAAAACAAAGACATTCACGCTCACAAACTGAAATTTCCAATGAATTTTAAATCCGAATAATCGTTATTTCCAAGTTTTCATCTTGATCCCAAGGACTTCGATTAACTAGGTTCTACTATATATATATATATATATATATATATATATATATATATATATATATATGTGTGTGTGTGTGTGTGTGTGTGTGTGTGATGATAACATGCACGAAATATATTTATTTTTAACCTTTGGCGCTAAATTGCACCTCATAGAAAATTATGCATAATCATGCAGTTAATTTTGGCTTCTTGCATATGTCTTTTCTGTTGCAGAAACTGCTGTCGTACCCAAAACATTCACATCAAAGAACCACTTCATATACATGTACAGACAAATACTCCCCATATCATAAGGAAAATACCACGGATAGAATAGTGTACACTATACCATACATATTAAAAGATACATCCGATGTCAGTGCCAGAATCCGTTACTCATTATAAATTACCTTTCGAACACTCGACATGTTTTACTATAACTATAAGTGGTTAATTCCTTTATATCAATCTATAAAAAAATCATTTTAAAAGCACTAGGACAAGGGAATTTTCTGATCTGCTTGTATAAAGTATATCTTGAAAGAGATTTTCTTTTAAGTTACGTCTGATTTCAAAAGGCATTTATAATAACATTTCAGCATGATCTAATTGAATACATAATTAAATATTCTCCTAAAGTAGACTGAAATTAACATACCTATACCTGTACATATATCACTATAACTGCCCATGCAGACTACCTGTTAGAAAGAATGTTAGAAGACGACTCGACTCGGCGTTCTGACCCGATTCCATATTTGCCAAGTATTAACACTGTTTTTGTCTAAAATGCGCCATTAAAATATATGTTTTGAATAAAGATGAACTACTTTTGAATTCGTCTGAGATAGCATGCAGGAAATCATCTGTTCAAAGGTAACGGCCTCATTAGTGTTCACGAGGTTTTACTAAGTTGGACCTTAGTAACCTATTTTTATCACGCTTTGATCAGTTTTGAATTCGTCCAAAAGTTAATGTGGGCAAATATTTTGACCAGGTTTCAATAATGTTGTTTAAAAAATGTGGCATCTACTTTGTTCCCAGCGTTTTCTTTTTTCTAACATTTGACATGATGACACATTTGACTATGCATACTATTTTGAATTTGTTTGAGAATTTATTTAGTCACTTGTTCGTAAAACCGTTCACGAAAATGGTCCTTTTTGCGGCCAAATAGGCGAAATCTCGAGCATTCACAAGCCATTATTAACGACGCACAGCAGACAATGGACAAATACCAATTACAAAGTTTAGCCTGGAGGCAAGTACATCCAAATAACGCCGTTTATTTTGTTTATCGTCCGAACATGTAACAAGAGCTCCGCAGACAGCGGGGCAATATACGCCCGAAGGTATGTATTGTCAGGGAATATCCTAAGACAAAAAGGATAAGCACAAACATGTATATATAAAGTATTATTTCAACAAGAAGGATTGGCAATGTTAATCTTCAAGGGCTTTATTATAACAGTGGCTATATATATACTAACTTAGCACCAGTTAAGATATTTGACCTTGAATTGTGACCTTGACCTTAAACCCCAAAGCTATGTTCTGCACATCCTCTCACTCTGGGTGACTTCTGCCAAATAGTTTCCATTTACATCCAGCGGGTCAAAAGATACAGAGCGGACACAAATATACTTACTTTGCACCAGTTAAGATATTTGACCTTGAAGTGTGACCTTGACCTTGAACCTAGCCATCTGAAAGCTATGTTCTGCACATCCTCTTACTGTGGGTGATACTTCTGCCAAATAGTTTCCATTTACATCTAGCAGGTCAAAAGATACAGAGCGGACACAAACAAAAATACTAACTTAGCACCAGTTAAGATATTTGACCTTAAATTGTGACCTTGACCTTAAACCTAGCCATCTGAAAGCTATGTTCTGCACATCCTCTCACTCTGGGTGATACTTCTGCCAAATAGTTTCCATTTACATCCAGCGGGTCAAAAGATACAGAGCGGACACAAATATACTTACTTTGCTCCAGTTAAGATATTTGACCTTGAATTGTGACCTTGACCTTGAACCTAGCCATCTGAAACCTATGTTCTGCACATCCTCTTACTGTGGGTGATACTTCTGCCAAATAGTTTCCATTTACATCCAGCAGGTCAAAAGATACAGAGCGGACACAAAAATACTAATTTTGCACCAGTTAAGATATTTGACCTTGAATTGTGACCTTGACCTTGAACCTAGCCATCTGAAACCTATGTTCGGCGTATAAAAGCATTTATGAAATGGCTAGCACTAAAAACCATCTTAATTATTGCCATATTACGTAACTTATACGGATAAAATATCATGCAATTAAACACATGTGTGTATTTGTAAGTTTGAATATATAACAGAAGTTAAAATTTTCACAAACATTGGCATTGACAATAAATGATGAACTCATAAAACATTCTCTTTACCACATGCATATTCATCTTCTCCGTCAGGGCAGTGTTTCACCCCGTCACAAATTAAACGTTGAGGTATGCAAAATTTGCGTCTGCTCGTGCACTTTCTAAAATTGACCGGACACTGAAATTCATCTGAAATGATAATCGAAAAACCATATTCATATGCCATAAAGTGGAACTTTTTTTAAATTCAGTTGGTTTTGAAATAAAAAATAAAAAAGAACTTGTTTAATATATGGATTTTTTTTTTTATTTATTTATTTGTGTGTGTTTTGTACATGGTTCACATAGTATAACCTATTTCATACTTAGTGATATTCATACTAAGAGAATAGTTTTGACATTATATATATCATTATCATCTCATAACGAGTTATTCGTCTCTCGTCAAAAAACAATTTTTAAATGACATCGCCTCTAACACAAAAATTAATGATTGACATGATTTATGTATTATTATTTATCTATTGAGAAGAGTCTTTCACAATGTTTATAAAGTAATTGAATGGTGAACACTTTTTTCATTCGCAATTGTACTGAAGGTTTGCACATGCTACAAAACCTTATCAGCATACCGCATTCTCTGTCACTGTGTAAAAATACTAGAAATTCTATGTAACAGATTTTATACTTTAGTCGCATACAGGAATATATAGATTTTTTTCTAGCAAAACGCAGAATATTTATTTGCTGATGAAAAGTGAAAAAAAATCTATTGAACAGAATCGTTTTAAAATTTGCACACTGACTGGAAATGAAACAACAAACAATAATGTGAAATAAAATAAGGTATCGATTGGCTCGATTATGAGTTATATGCCCTTGAAAATGACTGAAAAGAGCAAAATACTCACTGTCAGGGGCAGGTAACTCAAAAGGTAGATCGATGACACCCTTTTCCCATAATCTTTTGTTCATAGTCTGTTTACATGTTTTTTTTTGTGTTGTTTTTTTTGTTTTGTTTTTTTTTAATTATTATTACACTTACTTACACTGTAGCAAATTAGTTTGACAAAATATCTTTTTAATACAGCAAAACATGAATATCTAATGCTGCAAATAAGATATTCGTAAGTGCTTCGCACTTGCAACTTCAATCTATGTAAGTAACTGAAAATAGTTTAAGAGTTTTAGCCCTTCAAATGTTCTTCCAAAAAGCATTTCGTTACGTTGAAATAGAAAGGCAAAAATACCAATATCTTAAATTATCGAATATCCTGTACATATTTTACACGTAATCAATAACAGAATGATATAATGTACATCAGGTCCATAAAAACAGAAGCAAAGTTATAACCTGCTTAGTTATGCAACTTATAAATATAATCAGGGTCATGACCCTTTCTCCATATCTTCATGAAACAAAGCAAAGCACTCAATGAACTGAGAGACTGTCGGCGAGGATTATCATGTAACAGAGTTCGAAATCAGCGTAGTTACTAGTAAGAACGCGTGTGGAGTTTAAAGGCGTCAGGAGGCCTCTACAGTTCAACACTACTGACACAATGGGTTAAGAAATATAGCTTTTTCAAGTAAATCCGCCGACATTCTCTCAGTGCTTTGGGCGCTCTAATTAGATTATGCCGGAATCTAGATTTCTTGACAGCCAGACGGATAGTCAGACATATGGACAAACCTATAGTCCCCCCTCTGTTGTTACCAACGGAAGAGGACTAATACGCCAGCCACGCCGTGTTCTTGAAGAATGGGTGTGGTTCGTAATGTAAAATTAGAAGATAATTTTCGTCTGGTTGACAATATTACCTATACGTAATACTGAGAAAATGGATGGGATTTTGATACCTACATATATTGTATGCTTTTCGTTCACTCTTTGTATGTGTTATTGTTATATCTCTCCGAAAGATATGTTATGTTTCAAACCTCATATTCACATCATCTGTCACAAATACATATTTATGGAGTGAACAACGAAAGGTGCATTTCATCAAATATTGGGGGAAAAAAGAGATATTCATTATGCCTTTCATTTTCTTTTCAATACTCGACGTACGCTCTCTGCTGTTCAGTTTTTTGTGAAACACGGGTCAATATAAAGTTTACTAGAGGCTTTACTGTTGTACGACTCCATATTCGGATTTTCGCATTATGTCTATAATTCGTGCATGGATACTCGTAGAGTACAACCGGATAAATTAAAATAATGGTCTAAAATACAATACATACATTTACTGTTTTTCATGTCGTATTATGTTTAGACTTTGAAACCATACAAGAAAACAGTACAATCATTTCAGAGGGAATGACCGATACCAATGTTGTGAGAACTTGTGGTCAGACATTTTAATTATTAGCCATATAAAATGTAAAACGCCATTTCTAAATTATCTAAGATATATGCCATCTCATCTACGGTATTATTTAATTTCGTTAATTAGTGTTTAGATAAGGTTTTAATCACTAATCCACCATGATTGATTATTATTTAGTGAATATAGGCAAATCGCGAACACTTTTCTTCTAATTCCTGTTATATTTACTGGAAGGCACAAAGGGATTCCGAGAGATAGAGGTACGAAGGTGGTGATCTGATTATGTAAACATGAAATGTGAATAGACTAATGGATGCTAAGAAATAGTGCCTGAACTGTGTAAGTATTATTTGTAACAATGATATGATATTCTATCAACAGGCAAAAGTTAGATATTGATTGTATATAGTTAAGGACATAGTGAGTATTAGTGATATTAATATTTGGCCAGGGAAAAAAATCCGCTCATAATATGTGTGACTTTTCTGAGTAAGAAAATTAAGGTTCTATTTATATGATTGGAACCTGAAATAGAAGTGTGAGTGTTAGAAATGAAATTATAGTAAAGTATAGTATTGATAAACAGGTGAATAATGATGACTGCATTTTATGCACTCCGGGATAGGGCCTATACTCACAAAACAAGTAACAAGTCTGAAAACTAATCGTTTGATGTATATAGGTTGGCTTTTTTATGAGTAGCGGGTAATATACAATAGTTTCACGACAGAGGGCATCCTTCAACAACTATTTGTTTGCAAAGGAGTGGGACGATAATTTTTTTAAGATATGTCTAAAGAAGATGTAAATGATGCATTAAATAAATTTATAACGGCTGGAGATGTTCGGAGGTTGATATATAAATCATGTGATAGTATGTGTCTTTATGCTTAATGTGTACTTATAAGTTGATATATTATCTTCTTATTTTGTGTTATAATGGAATTTTAAACAGTGTTTTACCCCCAAAATTGTGGCCAGACGGAGTAAAAATACCTTTGCATAAAATGGATGATAAACGCAATGTTTAGTATTATAAAGGTATAACATAGGTAAGTAGTATATCCAAATGGTTTATAGCTATTTTGAATATCATAAGTTCAACATTAAGTAATCCTATAACGTGTGCTAAAGGGTCAGAAAAAAACGTTCTACAGTTGAAATACCATTGTAATTATTTTGGTATATTTCAAAATGATTTAAAGGATAATAAAAATACTATATATGTATTTATTACATTAAAAAATGGCACACGAGTGTATACTGTATATAAAAATGCACTATGGTGTAAATGTATAAAGTAGGTATTTAGGGTAAAATATTAAGAATAACATGAGCAGGTAAACTCTTGTACTACATAACTTAATTCATACTAAGAATATTGGATATCGTCAAAGGCACTCTCTTACACATCGGCTTATATTACATTCACATCTGTGGTGGGCTCAGAAAGTAGTTTCAAAATTTGACGTCATCCAGACCGTTGTTTAAATATTTAATTTGAAGGACGACTAGATAGGCTCCATAAACTGTAAAATATACATAAATAGCATCACTGAACCTTATCGGAATGGTCATCAAATTTACAAATTATGAAAATAAAAAGCTGGTCATAAATTATGATATCCAGCTGAATCTGTAAATATTTACATTTGCAGACGAGCGTTTGCGGCATTTTCCCATCGGCGAAATAAGGCATGAAATAGTTCCCTTTAATAACAATTAATATTAATATTTTACACACGTTTTAGGATGATTCAAAAAGTATTTATTCATTCTTTCTATACTTTCCATCCTTAAAATACACTTAGGTCCACGTTTAATAAGTGTTTTCTGTTTTGACAAGATTCTTGCCATTGAGCCCATTGCAGAGATGTTATGTGAGGAAAGAACGACAACTCTGCTTGGAGATTGCGTCAAGGGGAGACGGGGAATCATTATTGTCTGTGCTTGATAGTGTACTAGAATTTTTTCTCCAAAGTGATTTTTTTCCAGTTTTAGTTTAAACGGTATAGAAATGGTTTTATATTTAGTACCTTGTGATACGGTGAATTTTAGTAAATGTGGGGGTAATGATTGAATTTAATTAACTACATTGGAACCGTATTACTCTGGTAATTTAGCTTTAAACCAACACTTTTTGACAGTTAAACGTATACACTGTTTCGTTGATAAATTAAAGAAAGTTTAAAATGAAAACAAAAATACCTTTTCATTTATTTCATTCGTTTATTGATACGAGACTATATTATTTTAGTGAGTTGTGAGGTTTCACGAAATTAAAAGAAAGAAAAATACTTCATTTTATTTTTTTTAATTTTCAAAGAATACTTGATGTAAATTTAGGTACATCTATTGCTGCTGTAAATAACAAAATGAATGTCCATTATATTTCAGCTAGATACTTGCAACTTCTTTAATATTGTTTTAAAGTGATACAGTTTGTGAATATTATACTAAAAACGATTTTTGGTATGACCTAGGTTGATTGCCGAAATGGAAAATAAATGGGTAACAAATGATAGTTTTCTTTTGCATTTGAAAAGCAATGATCTTGTGAATACAGAAAAAATACAGGTAAAAATATTTTTAAATATTTGATTGATCAAAACAGCAATGAAAAATATCTAGGTCACCGTGTTTCTATGGTAAATGACTAATGGTTAACAAAAATCTTTTGAATATAACCATTTAAAAATGATTAAACATAAAGTTATTAGCAGCAACTTAACGTTGACTACATGAAAAGTCTTTGTGCTTAATTTGACATGAAGAGTACTATTCCTTTCGATTTAATTTTAATTAAGGATGATTAGTAAGAAAATAAAAAGAAGTTTAATGTTGAATTTTGAGAGCAACAATTCTGCTGTTAAATGGACAGACATAACGCAGCAATTAATATTATGCCCCAATAACAAAAAAAAGGCGGGGGTATATACATATTTAGCAATTTAGCAATTTTCTGTTGTGGTCGTTTCATGTTTTGCGCACATTTGATTTCCTTCTCTTAAAATATATTTAGTTTCAAATAAATTTAAGATACAGTATATCCTATCATAAATAATGCATATCGAAAGAGAGAAGTTAAAATCCATATTCATTCATGTATATTTTATTTCTGTTGCTTTCCGCAAAACTCCGGAAAACGTATAGGGTTTGTTATGTTTATTATTATTCTTATTATTATTAGGCAGAAAGCCCTATTGGGTTTGTACTGTTTTTTTCTTCTTCTTCTTTTTACCCCCTCCCCTTTTCTACGCCTTAATTTCTATATGTTGCAAAGGTTCTAGGAACAAGGAAAATTAAAGGCATATATACTATAAGAAACTTAAAAGTACTCCGACTAAATTGTGTCTATAGCACTTGTTTTGTTAGAAATAACAACAGATTTTAGGTTTTCTATAGCTTTCCACGCAAGAAAATTTGTTTCACAGAGTTGATTATGCGTCAAAACTATTCAAGCAGACAACAGATTGAGCCAATGCATATTTTAATATTTACTGGTGGCATATGTTTTGGAAAATATATCTTCTTTACAAATTTGAAATCGGAGTACTTACAAGTTTCGTTAAGTGTACTTCAGATACTGAATTTTCCATTTCTATTATTTTCGTAAGCCTATGACGTTATATGACGTCAAACTTGACGTCGTCTACTAAAGATTGTACACGGTCTACAGCCATATTTTCTGGACCGATTTTCATCAAAATTTAACAGAATGTGCATGATATGTTCTTGTTGTGCATCCCGTGTCCGTTTTTTTCAAATTCGAAAAGGCAAAGGTTCTATGGCGAATTTGATATTCCAACCAGTGACGTCAAATTGCAAATGCATATAAAATCGCTTCCAAATAAGTTAGAAAGCTGATATTTGGAACGAATATAAGTCTCCAAGAGTTTTTTTACATTCTATTAAATAGAACGTAATTTGACGTCATATGACGTCATACGGTCCGAAAGAATTTCTTATATCTACCCGTAATTTTTTATATGTTGCAAAGGTTCCAGGACCATGAAAATACAATAGCATATATCTCATATACTGACATTTATTTTACACTGTTTTTCATATGCCTATGACGTCAATGACTTTAAACTTGTTGTGTGTAGAAAAGGTTTTATGGGATCTACAGCCAGTATTTCTAGACCGATTTTCATCAAGTTTTCGCAGAATGTATATGTTACGTTCCAGTTATGCATCCAGGTGTCCATTTTTTTCAAATTTATAAAAGCAAAGGTTCTATGGCTATTCCAAGATTCGAACCATTGACGTCAAATTCCTTATGCGTATAAAATCGCTACCATATGAGTTAGAAAGCTAATATTTGGACTAGATATAAGTCTCCAAGGGAAATTTATATTCTGTGAAGATAAACTTCTGTGACGTCATATGACGTCTCATGGTCAAAATAATTTCTTTTATATACGAGTAAATTTCTATATGTTATACGTAAAGGTCTTAGGACCATGAACAATTCAAGGCCTATGCTTCAGATACAGATATTTGTATTTCGATAATGTTCATATGCCTATGACGTCATATGACGTCATATTTGATGTTGTTAGAAAACGTTTTACGCGTCTTCAGCCATTATTTCATGACCGAATATCATTAAATTTCACAGAATGTATACCTTACGTTCTACTTGTGCCTTCCGGTGTCCGTTTTTTCCATATTCGAAAAGGCAAAGGTCTTTGGCGAATCTAAGATTCGAACCATTAACGCAAATTCCAAATGCATATAAAATCGCTTCCAGATGAGTAAGAAAGCTGATATTTGGAAAGAATATAAGTCTTCAAGAGTCTTTAACATTCTGTTAAGTAAACGTCATTTGACGTCATATGACGTCATATGGTCCAAAAAGATTTCTTTTATCTACCCGTATTTTGTTATATGTTGCAAAGGTCCCAGGACCATGAATATTCAATGGCATATACCTCATTTACTGACATTTATATTTCAATGTTTTTCATATGCCTATGACGTTATATCATGTCAAACTTGGTGTTGTAGAAAAGGTTTTATGGGATCTACAGCCAGTATTTTTAGACCGATTTTCATCAAGTTTTCGCAGAATGTATATGTTACGTTCCAGTTATGCATCCAGGTGTCCATTTTTTCAAATTTATAAAAGCAAAGGTTCTATGGCAATTCCAAGATTCGAACCATTGACGTCAAATTCCATATGCGTATAAAATCGCTACTAGATGAAAGCTAATATTTGGACTAAATATAAGTCTCCAAGGGAAATTTATATTCTGTGAAGATAAACTTCTTTGACGTCAAATGACGTCACATGGTCAAAAAAAATCTTATTTTATACGCGTAAATTTCTATATGTTTTAAAGGTCCTAGGACCATGAAAAATTAAAGGCCTATGCTTCAGATACAGATATTTGTATTTCAATAATGTTCATATGCCTATGACGTCATATGACGTCAAATTTGACGTTGTGTAGAAAATGTTTTACGCAGTCTTCAGCCATTATTTCATGGCCGATTATCATTAAAGTTTCACAGATTGTATATCTTATGTTTTAGTTGGGCCTACCGGTGTCTGTTTTTCCAAATTCGAAAAGGCAAAGGTTTTATGGCTTATCCAAAATTCGAATGAAGTCTACTTTACATTCTGAGAAGATGAACGTCATATGACGTCACGTGACGTTAAAAGGCCAACTTTTATTGAAATTAAACGGTTTTAAGGGTCTTTAGGCCTTATTTTAGCTGAAAGTGCAGCATTTGATCCTATGGAACAATGTCACTTCCATTTCCGGAAAAAATGTTACGTTCAAGGTCATCATTGCTTATATACCTATAAAGCTAGACCGAATAATGTGACAATCGTATTTAGGCATTTTTTCAATAAATTTATTTTGTACATAGATTATAGAAATAGGTCAATTTAAATGAAAATGATATAAAAAAAATGAATTTCAGTTACTTTCGCCATATCCTCCATGTTAACGGCTTATTTTTCAAAGTTTATGGAAATAATGGCCATACAAAAGCAAGTTTAAGGTAGGAATTTGATATTCTTTCGCTTTTAGTGTTTGACAAATGCAGCAGAAACTCCTATCATTCGTATCTAGTTATTATCATTATTACGGCTTTCCGCAAACTTCCGGAAAAGGTATAGGGTTTGTTATGTTTATTATTATTACGGCTTCCCGCAAACTTGCGGAAAACGTAAAGGGTTTGTTACGTTTATTATTATTATTATTATTCCAACCTAATTCAAGAGTTAATTTTAATATGTTGCAAATGTCCAAGCAGCATGAAAATTAAACTGCCTCGAAAAAAGGTATATCTTCAAGTGTTTTCAATTTTCAATTTACAAAGCTCACTTATGCGTTAGAAGCATGCAAATTGGACAGTATATCGGCATACATTCTATTTTCTGAATGATTTTCGCTTAAGTCAAGTGGTTATGACGTCATTAAAAAAGACAATAATCATTTCTCTCCCTCTGGCATCATAAATTTCGAGTCAATTTCAATTAAATCTTCAACATTGATAGAGTTAAAATTGAAGTGATGCTTACTGCAAGAAATGTTTGTTTTGTCACGTGTTGACCTTATGTACCTTAGCAACAATTGTTGAAAAAAATATTTAAAATCGCCAATTAAAACAATGAACTTAAAATTTTCAAAAATGTCTTAAACATACCTTTGCATACTTTGTAAGCAAAATAAATTATAAAGAGATCATAAAATTGGATATATTAACTTTAAAACAGTAAAATTGCCGTACCTTATCATGCAAAAAAAGTCCAGAAAATTTCAAGTGATTACGTCATCAAACATGAAATTTTCCTGACTAATTTATGGAAGTGGCCATTAGGTTGGTTGAGCGAGATCCGATTGTTCTTTTGCAGGAAAGAGTGCCCGTTTTGAAAAGTGAATTGTGGTACGTTTTTGAGTAAATGAGTCGCATTTAAGATGAATTAGTATAATTATACTAGATCTAGAAAACCTATACGGATAACTTATTGCATTTGTCATCACGGCTTACCGCAAACCTGAAGAAAATGACAAATATCTATCTATCTATCTATCTATCTATCTATCTATCTATCTATTTTTTTAAAGGTTTAACGGTTTCTTTTTTCTAAATCTGTAAAAAACAATATAAAAAGTAAAAGCTAATGAATTGTTGAAAGTTTTATGACGTTTATAACGTTAATTACATAAAAATAAGAAACTATTTTCAGGATTTTGCTTACAACTCTGCCTTTGTTTCCATTTATTTTTGCAAATATAAAACTCAATCAATTTAAAGATTGAAAGTCATTGATTTCAAAAGTATTTTTTTTTACAATTTCAATTTATATGGAACAAATTGCAATGAATATTTGTTAAGTCATATGCTTACGAAGAAATGGATATTAAATAAAGAATAAAAAACTTTTAAAATAGATTGAATAACGTAACAAAATATTCTTGAGGATAGAATTATCCTAAAATTTTCGTGTTATTTTTTCTTCATGATAGTAAACGGTTGCGTAATCAAATAAGATCCATATTTATGCTTTCTCAATATCTTCTTAAGAAGATGAAAGTGAAAAAAATATTTAAAGCTTATTTTTTAACATAAGTATTTATTTATGATAATGATGATTAAAGAAGCATCATTCGACAAACGACTTCTGGTTGTCATTCCAATCTACTTCAAGAGTTAATTTCAATGGGTTGCCAATGTCCAAGCAAAATGAAAATTAAATTGCCTCGACAAAAAAGTTCAAATTTTAAAATCTATTTTTTTTTATTTTAATGACGTCAACGATGTCAGATTTGACGTCAGCTTCAAAGGTTTGATCGCGCTCTAGAGCCTTCAATTTTTGTCAGATTATCTTGATAATTTCACAGAAGATGCATTTTAGGATGTAAATGTGCACCTTGGCATTCAACTTTCCAAATTCGAAAAGATTGTATGGCAACCCCGAGTTTCGAACTTTGGTCCTAAAATATATGTCAATGCTATAAAGCCCCCTGATGCGTAAGAAGCATGAAAATTGTACAGCATATCAGCACAGAGGTCTACTTTCTACTTTCTCAAGGATTTCTTTTAAGTCACGTGGTTATGGTGTCATTAAAAGACAAAATGTATCTTTTTGGAAGATTTCTTTCACTCTGGCATCATGAATTTAACTCAATCTTATTGAAAATTAAGCTGCTGTGATAAAAAGTTTAAGTTTATAAATTCCATTATATTTAATGTTCCTTGATGTCAGATGCCGTCAGATTTTATGTTAACTTCAACAGATTGTTCGCGCTCTAAAGCCTTTAATTCTGTTCGGATCGTCATGATATTTTCATAGAAGATGTATGTTAGGATGTAGGTGTGCACCTTGGAACTATAACCTTCAAATTCGAAAAGATTAAGATTTTATGAAAACATCTGGTTTCGAACATTGGTCCTGAAATATATATTTTAATCTTTCAAAGTTTCCTGATTTTGAGCCAACCTTAATGAAAATGAAATTAAAGAGATAAAAATTATCATTTTATATATTCAATTGTTTTTAATTTTCAATGACGTCAAATGACGTCAGATTTGATGTCAACTTCAAAAAAATTTTTTCGCTGCCTTGAGCCTTCAATTCTGGTCGGATTGTCATGATATTTTCACAGAAGATGTTTGTTAGGATATAGATGTGCACCTTGGCAATCGTATTATTAAAGTCGAAAAGATTAAGATGTCATGGAAAAATCCAGGTTTCGAACTTTGGTGCTAAAATATATTTTAATCTAACATAGTCCCCTGATGAGTTAAAAGCATGAGCATTTTCAGACGTGCACCTTGGCATTCAAATTTCCAAATTCGAAAAGAATAAGATATAATGGCAATAAAGAGTTTCCAACTTTGGACATTTAAATGTTACAAAGCCCCATGATTCGTTACAAGCATGAAATTCGGACAGCACATCGACATAGAGGTTAACATCCTATTTTCTGAATGATTTTCTCTTAAGTCACGTGGTTTTGATGTGATTATAAAAAAAATCTTTTTAGATTTCTCTCGTTCTTGGATCATGAATTTTGAGTCAATCTTAATTAAATTTTCAGAATCGATAGAGTTGAATTTTATGTGAATCATACTGCAAATGTTTGTCTTGTCACCTGGTCATGACGTCATGCATGTTGAAGCAAGAAATATTATATAATCGCAAATTCGAGCAATTAATTTTTAATATTTAAAAAAGTCGAAACTAAAAACGTTCATATGTCTTGAAAAATTCAAGGGATTACGTCATCAAACATGACAGGAAGTAATGTTTTATGGAAGGTCTGCTTGAAAACTTGAAAAACAAACCTGTTCACATTCTCGAAGCAATCTGATTTTTATCAACTGAAAAGGTTCATACCTCAACAAATTAATGTTGACTTGACTTGATTATTTGAGTTTACCGTCGCTTCGACAGTATTTTAGTCATATAGCGACGTCCAGCTAATTACAGGTGGAGGAAGACCCCGAATGCATGGAGACATCCGGGTAGAACCACCGACCTACTGCAAGCAAGCTGGAAGGCTTCATCACATGAAAATTCGAATGACCTTGCCGGGATTCGAACCCACGCGGTGAGGGGCTGAGTGAGTGCTAAAGTCAGCGACTTTATCCTCTCGGCCACGAAGACCTCAAATTTATGTTGAGTCACGCGATTATTACAACAAAGATATTCAAGCAGTAATTATCATGTAAATAATATCAAATCGGCAATTGGATCAATGAACTTTAAATTGGAAAATAAAAAGCCGTCGATATAAAGTTTGATTTTTTACATGCAATTATTTTGAATGTTCAATGACGTCAAAACACGTCAGATTTGACGTCAGCTTAAAATGTTTGCTCGCGTTCTAGAGTCCTCGATTTCGATGATTGCTTTGATATTATCACTGAAAATGTATGTTAGGATGTAGATGTGCACCGAGGCTTTCAGATTCCAAATTCGAAAAGGTAAAGACTTCCTGGCAAAATCGAGTTCCGAACTTTGGTCCTAAAATATAATTTAATGTTGCAAAGCCACCTGACGGGAAGAAGCATAAAAATTGAACAGCTATGTGTCCTGAGGTCTTTTTTGTATTCTGTGACGTCTGACAGTAAGAAGCAATGTTGCATTCAAAATGAACGGTTTTTGTGCTTTCTATGCTTTTTCTTTTTGACTGATTTGCATGTAACTTTCAATGATTGTACAACCTAGTGTCTCATCTTGCATAGTTACATCCGTTTCCGAAAATGCCAAAGGTCAAGGTCATGTTTCAATCATCGTTATTTTCTCTGGCCTTAAATATCTCAAAAAGGATAAGTATTCTATGAAGACAATATCGTAATTCATAGTGTTTTGAAAGACCTTTCAGATGATATTCAGTTTTTTAAGGTCGGGTTGAATCGGTTGAGTTATGGCAGAAAAACTAAACGTGTACTTTTAACGAAATTGAAACGCTCTAGCTTCGTAAAATATGTGTCAATCCTAATGTTTTTTTTTTCAGAATTGACATACTATTAAGTAAAGTTTTGCATCCTGCATGGAATATTTGTTTAGTCACGTGATCATGACGTGGATATTAAAGCAAGAATTATTAACAATTCATAAAAAATCGGCAAGTTGATGTATGAACTTCAAATTTCTACACGAATGTCGTAACTTAAAATATGCAAAAAGTCCTCACAATTTCATGTAATTACGTTCTCAAACATGGCAGATATTCATGTTTATTTGAGTAGAACTTATATATGTAAAACTAGCAATTTGAAGATAGAAATTACAGCGGTGATTGGGTTGGTTAAATATATTATATATATATTATATATAATGCCAATTTGACCAATGAACTTTAAAGTTTCAAAAATGTCGAAACTTAAAACGTTCATAAAGTTTTGAATATTTAAAGTGTTATCGTCATCAAACTTGGCAGATATTCATGTTTCATGGAATATCTGCTTAAAAACTTGAGAAAACAAACATGTTCGCATTCTTGAAGTAATCTGCGATGGTGCATATTTAAACGAATTTATATTGACTCACGTGATTATGATATTAAAGCAGTAACTATTGAAAAAATCATATCAAATCGACAATTTGATTAATGAACTTTAAATTGGAAAAGAAACGGGTGTAGTTTAAGATGAGCAACAAGTCTTTAAAATTTTAATGATAAGCTCAAAACTTCAATGATTAAGCATCAGCAAGTAGTATCTTTCTTCAATGGTGAATTTTATTCCCTATGAGATAAGCAAACGGAAAGCCGTTTCGTTTGTAATTTCAACAAACGACATTCTAATATGTTATATTAACTTGTCTTTCAAAATTATTGCTTCACTAGATTCTACTAAATCGAAAAATGTTACAAAAAAACTATAATTGCTAGATGATGAGATGAGATGGCTACAACCTTATTTTTATGATTTAGTAAATTACGTTCGGTTGTACTTTATGCAAGTGCATCATTGAAACTATTGTTTAACTTTATGTATTATATTTCTTACATTTGTACATGAAATAAATACATGATTGTGCTTTATAATCAGTCAACATTATTAAAATATAGGCATAAGTAGCAATATCATACTATTTAATTTAACTGTTTGAACAACAGTTTTAAGGTAGATAATCGCAAATTAAATATCAGTATGATAAATTTTCATTAGTTGATATTAGAGCCGTTACAAATATTTGACCGGTAATTTATTCAACATGCTCGTGCCATGTCATATTAAAACTCTCCTATAAAATATTCAAATTCAAAGAGCTAGATGTTTTTTTGCTCAGTGATATAGATTATATTTGACATTACCACAATTGTCCAAATGAGACAGGTCCCGGCAACCGATGATTTCTCCGTACAAATCAAAATCCAGGACACAGCGAACACTGCTTGGTACGCTTTTGCCGTTGGTACACATTATTCTAACGTCTGGCAATGGATGCACTGACATAAACAGTAATATGGTATTGATTTTACTATTGAAGCACAGAAATGACTTGACATGACTTGACTATTTGAGTTTACCGTCGCTTCGACAGTATTTCAGTCTAGCGACGTCCAGCTAATTACAGGTGGAGGAAGACCCCGAAACACGGAGGCATCCTGGTAGAACCACCGACCTACCGCAAGCCAGCTGGAAGGCTTTCTCACATGAAAATGAAGCACAGAAATAATTATAATATATGATAATATTATATTTGATTCATTGTTTCTCAGAGAAATTGTTTATCTTGGGAGAAAGTCGCATGCGTCTCGAAGACAGAAACGAATATAACAGATATATGTAGTTTATTATACGGACATTGAAGAGCACGATCGAATAGTTATTCTACAGCTGATTTGAATAACAGTCGTAACATTATACAATGAAACCTCCCTAAACCGTTTTCTCCGTAAATAAGAATACTTTCTAATTCGCACTAATTTAAATGACCTGATTTTCTCAATTATACTCAATATTGGCACATATACTCTAAACCGAACTTTAAGGGCGCCGTGTCCAGTGGTAACATATCATACTGCCGAAGGTGTTGGTTCGAAACCCATTGGAAAAAGGATTGTTCATGACCTTCCTAGACGCAAATAGTAACTGTCTAGACTGATTTGTCTAGTTTTTTTAAATTTTGTTTCCCAATGGACTTAAAATATATATAAAAATATTATTAAAAAAAATGGAATTTCTGAAATCCAAATTCCGAACACATATCCTGTGATATTTAGTTTATACCATTGTAAACTGCAAAAAGACAAAAAGTATTGAAAAGATAGATTCCTGTCCGAAAAAATAAATCATGGTTTTGTCTTTTTGTATGACTTTATAGGTTTTGTTGTTTTGAGATTAATCGGTTCTGCAATTTTATCAACTAAATGTGGTCTTCATTGCATAATATATTTAAATATTAGTTAACAATTTAAAGCAGTCTTAGTTGGCCGGTCAAATGAGACAGAGTGTATGTCTTTAGTTAAATCAACCGGCCTTATCCGGTTGGTCAACGTCCATTTTTTGGCGACTGTAGGTTATGCTGACTAAAAGTAATTCCAACCTACTTCGTGTGCAGAGTGAGCCTGTTCAACCCTTATTCTTCTTTATTTAACGTCGATTGGGAAATCTTTTGGGTTCACTTGTAGACATGCGATAGGTTTTAGTTTTCCAAAGGTATTAGCCAAAAATGTCATTGTTTGTTTAAACCAAAGCAAAACGTACGACACTAAATCTGTGTGGAACTATGATCTTATTTAATTCTAAAGCAAAACGTGTTTAAGGTTGGCTATCAATTTGAAAACTGCAACAGTAGAATATTTATAAGCAGAATTATTACATACGAGAAAAGTTACCTTCTTCACATATCAATGGGCCTATGGTCAAATAAAAATACATTGACCATTCAATGTTATAACTTGAGCTCCTGTACACTGGCAGGAAGGTACGATCAGTAATGTAACCGTGATCGATATTAACATCTTCTTGTGTGATGTTCAGATTGATAGCGTCATGCATACGACAGATACACCTAAAACATATAAAGATCGTGGTACTTTGACGTATTAACTCGAATTCAAACTGTTAAGCACATACTAATAGGTTAAGGAATTTCATTTTAACTTGATATTTCAATAGTATGTTTTTTTTTTAATAAACGTATCAATAGCATATATCTCAAACACCGTCCACCGCTCGACATACTTAAAATAATGAAAGCGAACATAGATGTTCTATAGGTGAAAAGAACTAAACTATTTAATTACTCATTAGCATAAAAAGATTAATATTTCGCACGGAATTTGCTCGGAAATCCCGAAAATATCCGACTATATCAATAAATCTATAAGTGTGCATGTATGTTGAAGCGATATGCTTGTACTTTCTTTTTTTGCAAATCTGTACGTCAACTAAATTGCAACAAAATGAAAAAGATAATGTCAAAATATTATCCGCAATGTTTATTTTGAATGCTTTACAGCATTTTTTACAATGTGTTTAAACGATAATATTATGATCCTAAACGAGTGTTATAACTTATTTTTTTCCGATCATAGCAGTTGATAAATACATTAAATTGCACAAGTTCATATAAATATAGAGAGGAAACAGGTTTTACCTCTTATTCGGCCAGTGCTTAACCAAGGAGCATCCAGGATCATCTATATCACTGTATTTGCTTTTCAATGCCATGTCTGTCTTATTTCCACCATCTAAAATCATTTGGTAGTCTTCTTGTCACAGTCATAACATTTGACGGTCAGGTGTTGCTTACATATCTGTGTGTCTACCAATTTGGTTATCGTCGATGTATTCAGGGAATATTTCAATTCCAATCCAAACCAAAATGTATTTCTCCCGAAACACTGTGATGTAATATTGTCTGTACAGAAACACTTCCGTTTGAAAGAATTTCGAATTTGCACTCAGCAACAGCTTCTGGAACAGCATGACATCCTTTAAGTAAGAGTGCAACAAAAATAAAAACACGCAAGCATGATAAAATGTGCAAAAAGATTAGGAACATTATTTAAAAATTTGGTACCGTCTCAGTGTGATTGCATTTAACTTACCCTCTCAATGCGATTGCATTTGACTGGTATGGAAACATATAGTGTAAATATTTTGATATAATAAGTAAATCTGCTACCAGAAGTCTAAAATTAAGCTGCTTTATGTAAGATAAGCTACACAAATACAGAAACCGGAACAATCGGATATTGTTTGGTGTTTTCCGCTGTTTATGCGGGGTTACACTATTTTTTTTCCGGCGGAGACGGCAGTCCCGTATACACGAAACGTAGTGCGCCGTGGGACTTTGGTTTTTTTTTTACTGTGTATACAAGTTGAGTTAAGTTCTCCCAAGTTTTCTCACAGACTATCACGGTACATCCGTGACGAACCGTTGAGGGGAAAAGGACTGAGCCCCGGTGTCAACAAGGCGCACCACGTTGCTGGGTTCTCTCACGTTTCTTACGTTCTGATCAAGGCCTGGCACGTTTCTTACGTTCTGTCAAAGCTTTTTACGGAGATGAAACGTGAACGCCGGGCAGCTTTGGGGCACGTTCGTATCCACGGTATAAAGCAAAGCTTCAATACCGCTGAGAGAACATCTTTTAAATGCACTAACGTGGCTATTATTCAAATTTTCAAACAAACGATCCTGTAACCCAAATGCAATAAGATGTTTGCGTTAACATGGTCGTAACAAAAAAAAAAAAAAATGAACACAAAATTTGTTTCAATAAGCACATTGTCTCTCTTTCTTACAGGTATATTATTTGAAGAAAAGAGCAAAATATATACTACAGATTTGTTAAGAGATGCAATCTGCACATGTTCGTTTGCGACAACATACGACAATGCATAAATATGGAAGAATATTTCACTGAAGATCATTCAATTGTTTACAAAAATACCTCATTTGCATATTCCGCATATCTTCGTCAATTTTCTGAGGTTTTGCAAAGAGCTCCCCTACTCCCCCGTTAACGAATCACGAGTGCTTAAATTGATGACGTAGCAGATTCGAATTCAAATTATTTCGATTACTGACCGTCTTCGGGAATACACGCGGACGCAAAATGTAAACAATGAGAGTTATTTGACATCCATCCAAAATACTCAATTGCGTTATTTGATCACACTTTCAATGTGTTTATCTGTTATTTTACAACAGATATTTGCTCATTATGTACCATTTGTGTTAATCTACAATATGTCAGTGTTATTTCATATTTTCTTTTTTCATGAAAATTGTATCATTATTAAATATAATGGACCTTTAGTATAACAACAACTAGTTTATTTCGAATTCCATAGGGCTTTTAGGCCCATGAGGATACAATATGCATGCATATACAATTTGATACAATCTCATGTAAATCATTAATACATGGCAGTCTGGTCAACTATTTTAAGTCAAATGACAGTAGTTTTTCATTATATAACTATAAAATGCATATCAACGAATGTAATATTGGAGAAGACTTATAAGTAGTTTTGTTGGATTAGTTAATACTAATATATGAAAACATTGCGGGAAAAAAACAGATTTGAAGAAAGGTAAATATGCATACATATATCAGGCGTTTGTTAAAAGGTCAATTACACAATGTTATATGCATTAAACTTTCGAAAAATAGATTCCAAAAGCGAGTGTGGCGGAAGTGTATTATTAAAATGTTATCTATAAACATTTTATAGAAAAAAGTGAAATCAAATATTTTTATATATTCTGTTATTCCTTAAATCAAAGACATAATGTATAAATAGGCCAAGATTTTTATTAACAACTGTGTTTTCACTATTAAAAAGACATATCAACTTAAACATATTTGGTCTCATCATGTAATACTTATCTATATTTTTTTTCTTAAATCTGAATAAATTAGACATTCTAAAAACAAAATGAAACTCATCCTCTAATATATTGCAAATATACATTTTCTATCAACAATAGGCAAAGCAATAGGTTTATTCCTCCTTTCAGCTACTATCATCAGTCGAAGGGATGATATTAACCTTTACCCAATATTTTATGATATTATAATATCTGTCAGTCATACAAGAAACTCTTCCAGGTTCACCATATATAAAATCATTTTGCGAAATACGTTTAACATTCAAATATTTTTACAGAAACGTAAATAGAAGCGCTCAATAGTATTTGCACGTGCAAATCCCCATACTTGACTAGCTTAACTTATAATAGGCGTGACCAGTTTATCGAAAAACTCTAATCTATGTTTAACTGAAACATACGTAAACTTATGATGATATTTGTTAATTCTAAAAATAGCTTTCATACCCTGCCCAGATAAAGTGTCACGTGCCTCTGGAAAGAACCACCAGTAGTAAATACAATCCCTAGATATGTAATCTACTCACAATAACAACAGGTATGCCATCATAAATGAAAGAAAGATTTCTCGGTAAAGTACTCCCTTCCTAAATATCATTATTTTTGTCTTTTTAACATTTATATTTAGTATCCAACGATTGCAATAATCTTTTTACGATAGCTAATGTATTTTGTAACTCTTCTGCTGTGTTTGCAAAGAGAACAATATCATATGTATTCAAATGAAAAGCAAGAAATTATAATACAAGAAAAACAAAATAATGGATGGCAATGAATAAAGCTACAAATAAAGCCCAAGAATTGTATTTAATTTTTTTTTAAATAGATCCCCCACCAAAAATTAATGTAATGCTTAATTCATGTAATGTACCAAAGAAAAAATAATTTGTGCAACTATCAATAAAAACGACTTTTGCAAGCATGAAATATGGGATTTCGACAACTTGCCATTCCCTACGTTGGGTTTTAGACTAAAAAAGAGAATACAATGTAAAATTCCAGTAGGTTAGCCCGCCACTCCCACGGGCAAAGTATTGCTAGGTGCATTGTTTTACTTTCATTATTTATTCAATACATTTTTTAAAAATCTTTATTGGTTAATTGACTAAGATTTACCATTCCAAAATTCCCCGGCTATATTCGAAACCGCGAACTAACTTTGCACCGTGCTTCACATAACTAGCGTGGCAATGATACACTAACATGCTTATGCATATTTATTGACAACTACAAGTGGTGGAATTGCAGTGGTCAATGTTTCAAATATCTCCTAATTATTTGCCGCTTACTCGCTATCACCTTTACTTTTTATTTCCGTTTAATGAACATTTTCTTTCCAGCATAAATTGTTTGCAAATTTCAATTCGTTTTTGACTTCCATAATGAAACCGGACTTAAATATTCATAAGAATTAACATCACTGGATGAAAAAAAATCAGACCTTTATCTCTGTGTAGTTATAGGAAAAATAAGTGTATCTAATAAGAATTGTTGTTCGATGCAGAATGCGCGCTACCATAGAACATAGTTTGTAAAAAATGCCATCCAAAGAATATAAATCGCTGTACGAGACTACATAAGGAAAGCTCCTTTTCCAACTAAGGACCACCTAAATCTTGTTACGGCCTTTTATGTCCTATTACGTTTTGTCACGTCTTGTTGCGTTTATCCCGTTTTGCTACGGCCGTTTCTAATCCGCACCGTGACTACCGTGGCAAAATTTTTGACAGTTTAAAAATCTGGCCCGGCATCCACGGCGATCACGGCCTGTTACCTTTGCCCATCCTGTTCCCCCACAATCTCTCACGGCCACTCCGTTTTATCCACGGTGACTTGAAACGTGGTCGCCGTGGCCGCCGGGAACATTGTGTAAACGCAGCATTACTGTACAACAGTCGAAATTAATCTTTCTCTGTTTCTTCCCAATATACATGTTAAGAGATATCTTAAGCGGAAAAAAAAGCCAAATCAAATGCATCAGGATTGGACCATAAAAAATATTACATGTATATTGATTCAACTGAACATGTGGTAGACTATACTTTAGACGAATGTTAGAGAAATGGTATTAGATTAGTGAAATTTAGCCCAGACTCTTGATAGTTTATATCTGAACTATGAAATGTCTTAATGCGTAGTAAAGTTCAAAGACAATTTAAAACAAAGGTATAAAAAACAAATCGAGAGGAAAACATTGTTTCATTAAAGAGAGATCGTTTTTAAAACTTAAGACAGCTTGATAAATTCTTTAATATACATATTCTGATATATAATTAAAACAGTTTATGTTTAAGATGATATGCACAGTTACACAGGGACCAATTCCTGTTGAGATTTACGTAAATATATTAATTTAATACATTTTTGTGCTGTTTAAGTGTTTCAATTTTATTATAAACATAAAAATAGGGGTGTTATCAAAATATAAATTATTTCTTTTGACAGCATATAATTTTCTAAAAATTTGAATGTTCTATTAGTGAGATAAAACGGTTTCATTATACCTGTAGTTTATTAAGTTTTAAATGCGTGACCATCAGACTTGTACCACCAATACATAACCTGATGTGCTTAAAGAGTTAGATAATTACATAAACACGTTTTATAACATTTACTATTATATCTTAATGTACAATAAAAGACATATTCCTGACATGTTACTTATCGTTAATTAAGATTAAAACTTGTTAATCAACAACTTTTGTCTCAAAAACAATTACAAAATGAATTTTTGGATGATCTGAAATATTCAATTATGTTTGCCTATTACGACGTTTAAGATACCAATTCTGTTTCACGTTACATTTTAAATATGTACAACAATGTTATGCGGTGACAAATATCAAACAATAGACCTAGACTTACTTCCTTGACCGGATTTAAATTGGTAGATTCCGTTTGATCGCTTCCCTGCAACGTACCAATCTATGCAAGACTCTCTGTAGAAAAACAAAAAGTGCCAGAACACTTAACATTTAATGTTTCAAAAAATAGTGTACGCGTTTTAAAATGCAAATTCATATTTTGAAATTTGGGTGAACTGAACTTATTTTACCGCTACTTTTGTATATTATTTTCATGAATGAAGTGTCATATTTAAATACGTATAACTACCGCCAACAGTGTTGCCATAGAAGATAATGTTTAGTATACACTATATGCAATGTAAAACAAAATTGAATTGAAATTAAGGATTATAAATATGTATAAGACATAAGAAAACGTTATAAATAATGGCAAAAAGGAAACATAATGTTCATATAGAGGTTATTATAATGATTATGTGTTTGTGTATGTATTGAAAGACCTAGTAGTGTTCCATCTTCGACTTGTAATTGCCTGTGTATGCATACCTACTTTCTAGGCAATTTATTTCAGACTCATCTTCAGCTAGATGTCCATTGCAGTCATTAACTCCGTCACAAACACGGGATTTCACTATACATCTCATATTACTGCACAGAAACATTCCGTCCTGACATTTATCTGCAACCAAGATGTTAGGTATTTAAACATTGTAGTACTTTTATAAATCACTATGAAAATATTATGATCATACTAGAATTCTGTATTTTGTGGATTGCAAATAATAAAGGTATAATTTGAAACTCAACCCTATTCCCTTTTTATGTGATCCCTCTTGCTTTATTTATTTTGAAAAAAAAAGTCAAAAGTTGATAGATTTTTTGTAACGATAAAACAAAATTTGACCATTTTGAGAATTAGATTTAAAACAAGGGATGTCCGTAAGACGTCGCACTAGACTACTTCAGTGCTTATTAGTTAAAGGACTAAATCAATAATCATAACAGCTTACAAAGATATATGTATCAATATCATATTTAATTACATGCACACACAACTTTAACCTGTTTTTGTTTTGTTTTTTTTTGGACGGAGATGTAAAGATGGTGTGATTATGTCTTTGATAGTACTTACACGCAAAACTAAAAAATAAAAAAATGAACGGTAACCACATTTTCTAAGTACATTGTTCAATTTGACACTAAATCCATAGATTTCCCCTCTGTATTGCAAGGAAAAGAATCACCTGATTACGAAAGTCGTTACCTTTGACAAATCTATGCTACATTTATATTCTATGCATGGTTCGATCAGTCTGATATCCAATTAACATTTATGGAATAACGAATCATTATCTAAAGGTAACCATAACGAAGCAATAACGCAAAATTTCAACAAATCATACAGTTTTATAACTCTGAAACACTATAAGCTTTTCGGTTGTTGTTGTTGTTTTTATGCTATTCTGATTGGATGACGTAAAACATGTATGCGTGCAATTTCTCGTAATATGTCAAATGCTACTTTGCTACAAATGCTACAGGTTTTGAATACGATACAAAAAATATCACAACTTATATAAATCACTATCGATGGCTCTGGTGGAGGCGTCTGTTGTCATTTTTGTGGGTGGAAATCGGAGAGTTCGGAATAAACCAACGCGTATGGACGGGCGACCCCTGTGCAATCTCACGTACGTGACCAGGAATCGAACCCAGGACGCATTGATGAGAAGTGAGGAGCGTTACCACTATACTATCCAAGCACACAATAGTATGATATCATCGGCCACAATACATTGATATATATTTTCTTCTTAATTGATAAACATTTTTCAAGCGGACTTATATGTATATTTTCTACATATATCAGATTTATGTTTTCTTTTTGTTTTAGGTTTTTGTTCAGGAATGTGTATAAAAGTGATGTATAAAAACACCGATAATTTGGTAACTTTTTTCAAAATTTGCATCGATGTCAATTTCATGTCAGTTTTACGTCTTCTAATCAGATCTCTCGATTTAATATCGCGTGAAGAAAAGAAAAACTGTTAGTGAAGCAGATTTATCAAAATGGACAGTTTATTTGTTGCGTGATTACTTCGTATTGTTGTCTTTATTATTAAAATTATTAAACGCCCAGTATCGACTAATACGATACAAATAGTTATCGTATTAGTCGATACTGGGCGTTAAATAATACACATGCTTTAAACTTATAGTTTCTTTGATTTTTCCAAAAAAAGAAAAAGAAAAAAAAGACATAACTCATTTCAAACATGCGTTAATCGGTGATGTTTATTTAGATATACGCTATAATTTGGTACCTTTAGATAGCTTTAACCCACTTGCAATTGAATAACTAAATAATTAAAACAGCTGTCATTTATTTTGGGACAAATGCCACAGCAATTTAAAACGGGAGTTATGATTATGTCAGTATGATCTTTCCAGAATAGTTTAGACTTTTTAAGTTAATATGTAAAGTATGATCTGATTTGGACAAATATGACAATCCTTACATATGAGCATGCCAAAAACATATAAACATACAAATTTGTTTAAACTCAAAAAATCAATATTTACCATCCGAGAAATATTTTTTCTTTCAGATTTAAAGAATTAATACTTGCAAATAAATCAATACCTAAAAGGATAGCACAAGTATTTAGGAAGAGTTTGCAAAGTGTTTAATAAGTACCTACGCCATTTAGAATGACACTTGCCGGGGATTTTTCCATTTCATAATTTAACCATCACTGGTTATGAATGTTTGAGATTGATTTTTGTCACTTTATTGTGTCAAGTGTCCTCTATAAAATAAATCTAAAAATGTTTTGCTTGATTGATGTTTTGGATTTACCGTCGCTGCGATAGTATTTCAGTCATAAAGCGACGTCCAGCTAATTACAGGTGGAGGAAGACTTCGAATGCACTGAGGCATCCGGGTAGAACCACCGACCTAACCCAAGCCAGCTGGAAGGCTTCCTCACATGAAAATCCGAATGACCCTGCCGGGACTCGAACCCACGCGGTGAGGGGCTGAGTGAGTATTTAAGTCCCTTCACTTTACCCTCTCGGCCACGGAGGCCCCAAATCTAAAAATGTAAAATTTTATTTAAATTGAACTAGCTACCAGACTTTAATGTGGCTGTAACTCTTGTCAGAATATTCAGTCGTCGACATTTATAACGAGTCAATATCAAATTTATATCACGAGATAACATACTGTTTTTATTTCTTTAAATAATCTAACAAAGGGAAACAGTAAAGATAGACAACAAATATATATATCAACCACAATCTTGTTCATCGGAACCATCTTTACAATCAGTTTTGGCGTCACAGCGATATTCAGCACGTATACACTGACCCATGGCACACCTCCAGTGGTTCGGTGGACAAATGCCATTGAATCCTATGAAATAGTATACGGAAGACATGTTTTTAAAAAAGGTGTCATTGCTAAAAATTACTGCCATGATGTGTTAAGTGTGACATTTGTATTTTTTTTAAATTGTCCCAGTATAATAGTTAACATAATTTTACAGACCATGTTACTTTGTGAACAAAGACTCCAGAAAACACCATTTGTCACTGGATCTCCTTCGTTTCGGTAATTTGTATAGAGAGTTATTGTGTGATAATTATGCGAAATAATTTTTGATTTGACCACCGATTTAAATATCTGTTTTAATTGAATTATTTTAATAACTATCAGTTTCACTTTTTTTCAAATAACATTATGAAGAAGACCATATATATATATATATATATCTTTATTTCCTCCAATATTGAAGATTATAAACATTGATATAAACATGAAGCACAAACATGTGATACAAACATCAAGCACAAACAAATCGAAAAACTACCTATATATTGATATGTACATGTATATACAGCTAACTGACATACAACTAGTTACTACAATACTACTTGCTTACATGAATTATTATATACCATCCAATATAACGATAAGAATGAATAAAGATTAGAGAATAATACCTATCATTTATATACGTTTATAACGTTAATTGTGACACAATTAAAGGGATAATAGAAAAATACTCAGACTAAAATTGATAAAAATAAGGGACGAAGATGGAGAAACTATTCAAAATATTATATGAATGGCTTAAGTTTTTAAGAGGGGGGAGGCAGATGTATTTAGGCAATTGGGCATAAATCCATTTAATCCCCGGGCCATGAAACGTGAATTTACTAAAATGTAAATGTAAGTGTAAATGTATATTGCTAAACACCACATTTGAGATAAACCTTGTCGAAACGAAATACAAGGCTTATGTTATGGAGTTAGAAACAAAACATAGAAAGCATATAGACAAACACAAATATACAAAACACATGTAATCACAAAACTATAAATATATCGCAAACTTAATTATGAATAATAAGATCGACCCGACCGTGACACGTTCAATTTATGCCTATTGAAGGCAGCGGAAAACCTTTTTAAGCTAACTGCGAAACGAAAACTGTTATAAATTTCGATTTTCTATACTAAATGATATTGCCAATTGATTCCATTAACTTTTGATTGTTTTAAGAAATATGATAATTTGAAATTAAGATTTTAAAATGACGTAAAAATTGATTACGGGCATATCACCAACTTACCACATTTTGTTTCGTCTGAACCATCAGAGCAGTGTTGTACAAAATCACAGTACAAACTCGAATGTATACAATGCCCATTGTCACATCGGAAATAGCTACCTTCACATCTTGAGTCTGAAATCAAATATGTGCATGTTTAGGTTATGCAAGTGCCAGATAAGGATGCGGAAAATAAAAGTTTCCACGTACACTATATTTTCTATTCAACAATATCTTTTAATATGAAATATTGTCATTATTTTCGATTCATTGTTTTTTTCTCTAATTACAACGACAACGCGAGCTTAAACCGTACAGTATAAGTTATTTATAAGGATGCCGGTGTAATTAATGTTTGGTACATCGGGGTGTCAGACGTAACAGGTATCTATGTAGTTTGAATTTCACGCACATACAATTAAGTTCGCATAGAAGACTAATAATTATATATTAATCGAATTTCCCTCACATGATTGACTTTACCGACACAATTTTCTGTCGTAAATCACCTTTATTCATTCAGCGATTTAAGTAATTAACTTGAAAACCGCATTAAACATTTGCTCCTAAGAATCATATTTTTGAAATACCGAAAAAAAAAAGAAAAAAAAAAAGTAAGATTGAAACAGGAAAAAAATATATTCTAACATGATTGAAATAAAGCACATCGATGCTTTAAAATGCTTTGTTCAATAACTGGACTAACGAATGTGATCTCTAGTCGGCCGTAAATCACACGCTGAACATTTGGAGTCACAGTATATTGTTGTATAAGGCAGGTGTGTTATGGAATATAAAGGATTCCTTTAGAAAATGCTGATATGTCCTATAGCTTGTGGGTGCATGTCCACGTACATTAATTCCGCGTCTCCAAGCAGGAGAAAAATATTAGTGATGCTGTCATGTGATTAATACTGTCAACCCTATAAAAGACGTATATTTATTCTTGTAAACTGTGAGGAGCATCGGAACTGGCACTTATTATTAAACATTTTATAAACTGTGAAACATAATGAAGTGACTTCAATTTTCTTCTGTAAGAATTAGAAAACAGTAATTGTTTATTACATCCTGTGCAGGTTTAATCTTTTAATCTTTTTAATTTCTACTTTTTAATAATATATGTACAAATTGTAAATAAAAGTTTAATTGACAATTAAGTGTTTTGTAATCTGTATTAGTCTGATCTGCCATTCCACCTATCCTGACTGTGACACACACCTTCAAATTAAAGACACTTTACGTAAATATGTTATAAAATGCATAAAGATAGAGTTTATTAGATTTCCGTCGGATACTTGGATACATAGTGATGTCTATATATAATTTATTTAATTTTTTTTCTTGGTACATTTCATGTTCCCAAGCAATTGAAATAAAATGAAATCAAAATGACGCTGGTCGATTGAATATGGTTTCTTTAGAATGTTTTATTTGGAATGGCACTAGGGTCTATGCCACCGGCCCCACACATACATTCACATATTCACGCGCACGTTGTCTACAATTTAAGGATACTTTAATACGCATTCATTGAGTTTGGTAATAGATTACATTGTTGGTGTATATTGAGCGACTTAGAAACAATTGTGTCTGATGGAGCAGTTAAGAATTAAATAGGGATACTTGGCATTGAGTTCCCTTTTTCGCTCAGTGACCTCGGCTACCAACCACTGGTGGTCCAAATCTAGCATCTAGTAATAATTTATTACGTTATCTCCTGAATTAAGGCACAGTTACGTCCGAAAATTACAAAGGGATATTATTTTAATTGTCCCAAATTTAAAGATGCTGTACAAGACATATCAATATGAACGCAGCACTGATAGCTAGGTAGGAGAATGTAGAGATGTAATGCTTCGCTAGGCTGATTTAACATCGGCTATCCTATTACGGTATACTACTAAATACCAGGGCATGTTAAAAAAACTAAATATTGTGTGATTTGAAGGAAACTCAGTTTATGGTGTACGAAATTAAATCAATAAGTCGACATTGACACGTATTTATGCTTATAAATTTATTATTCCACCATTTAAGCATTTAAGGACTCATTTTATATTAAAAATCGGGACATTGGTTTCTTTCTTGATAAAGAAACGACATAGCATGAATAACATCGACATCGAAACGACACCATGCTAAAAGGTTTTCGATGTGTAAGAAGGTCTCATGTCTGATGACAGTTTTTTTTTGTTTTTTTTTCATTTGAGGACTAGGTCTACTTAAGACAAATATGATGCTATAACAATGTGTTGCATTTTAAAACACACAAAATTACATATTGACACGGGCCAACCAGTCCTTGAAGTACGCTATATATATATATATATATATACAGTCGGCACTCGTTATCTCCAATTTTATGGGACCAAAATTAAGATTTCGAGATGTCCGAAATTTGACCAAACCGAAATGAGGTATTTTCGGCTTGTGAACATGAAATCTTACCTGTATCATCCTATTAATATGCTGTCGATATCTTAATGAAGATGACACATTTTTGTAGAATATATTAATAAATAATAATCCATAAGAAGCATATTTTTATTTATTTATTCAACCGCTTCTTTCAATAAATACAGAAAGGTAAATGAAGTAAACAAATAGGGTTACAACAATATTATGGATCGAAAACAGGCGAACTGCATTCTACAAATAAAGAACACTTATGTCATGCACAATATTCAAAGCACTTTGTACAACGCCAGATTGCTCAGCGCTCATAGATGGACAAGTAGGTTCTAGAGACAGTGTGAATTATTACCTGGGCTTATTCTACGATGCATTTAAAGCAAATCTGGCTCATTTTGAGCAATGGTTTGTGTTTGGCCAGTTAATTGCCATGCAAATATTTCGTCAAAACATAATTTGTAAGTTAATGAAAGCCTAAAATCACGTCGTACAGATAGTCCCGTGCCATGTTACTGATAGGTGTGAAAAATATCGGCGGGCTAATTAGCGTCGGTGGAATTTGAGATAAACAAATATGCATTGTACTATAGGGCGAGGGTCCAAATTTTCACTTTGAGATAGTAGTAATTAGAAATAAATAAATTTTGAGACACACACAAAGTTAATGTATATAGACAAAGAAGAGAAAATTCTGGACCAAGTCAATTAATTTGACATAGCCGAAATTTCGATATACGCGAATTGGAGATAACGAGTACCAACTGTATATATATATGTATCCAAACAAGTAGCTTCTAATATCATTTTCAACGACTCTGATATTAAAGTGCAAATCAAAAATACATGTAAATGATAAATGGTAAAATATGATATCGATACTATCACTCAGTTTTACCTGCTTAACAAGATAGTGCGCAGTTCTAATTCTTTTGACCTAGCGAGAAGAACTCAGGCTCTCGTCATATAAATCTTTCATATCGAAGTGCGCGTGCGTAAAGAAAATTTAATTGCGAAGTAACTATTGATCGAGGCGAATGTCAGGTATTAATATATTACTCCGAAATAGCGAATGAAAGAATGAATGAGCGAATGAATGACTTAATTTGAACGAGGAAATTAATAAATGAAGGTGATGACGATTATGTGTAGACAGGACAGACACAATGAACAATTATATTGACAGACAATACAAATTACGGTAGACAGAGGATTAGACAAAACATAAAAATGATGAAACGAATATATGTACGTGAATATAACGCTACGTCATATTTTTTAATATAAGTTTTATATATTATGATTGTCGAAGAGAGAGCAAAGTGGATTGATTTTATTTTTTGCTTAATCCCATACGTTTTGCAAGAGAAATTTGGATTGAGATAAATTCAGTTATGATGGGGCGCTGTTATGAAATCATTTATTTGTTTTAACGATATTTTGGCTTACAGTTGCGCCTAAAAAAATGATGGTGAAAGTGTGTTTAGTATTTTTTTCCCTTTTAATTTCAAGTTCAATTGTCGTTTTCATTAGCAGTTTTGATAAGTTTTCAATTAGCTTTGTCAAGGAACATACATTTTACAACATACCTCAAAGGTTTCTATTAATGTTTGATACATGTACATATTACTATTGAATGATATTTAAGCAAAAATTGCATGACAATGTCATTTTGCTTGGTGGTATCCTTGCGCGCTTGTTGATATCGATGAACTTTGTTCTCTGGTAACACAATTCTCACCGGAAGCATTTCGGGGCTTTTAGACTCTTAAATTCCCCTCCTTTTGAATATAAGTTCCAAATTAAGTTTTTCTCTCTTATATAATTTTGTTGATGTTAGGAGGTCGAATCTGATTTGAAATGTGTTTTTATTGATGTTGAAGATAACGTGTTAAATAAACTGTAATAAAAAAAAAAAAAAAAAAAAAAAAAAAAAAAACACTAAATAAGCGAGCAAAAGAGTTAATTAATTTGGAGATATTTGAACCTTCATTGGCTGGATTTCATCATTTAAAATATGCATATACACATACATCGTGTCACTAAGGAAACTACCCATTTAGATCAATTAATAGGCTTTCTAGGATATATTTCATTACTCAGCCTCTGTAAGGGAAGGTCGCGGGTTCGAATCATTTTTTTTAATGGCGCCCCCTGTTAAACATATATTAACGTTACGTCATAACGACGTTGTTGCTATATAACGTTATTATTATTATTTTTCCTGATGATATTCCTGTGAAACCGGTTGACTTGATTCCCTGCATATATACAGAATTTATCCTCTGAATAACAGCCAACCTGTGAACAAAGGCCAGTGACTTGATTCCCTGCATATATACAGAATTTAACCTCTGATTAACAGCCACCTCCAGATAATGGCCACATTTCAATTTCTGTTGAGTGGCCTTGGTTCACAAGTTTTACTGTATTTATATTTAAATGAGGTTATATAAGAGATAATATAGGTCAAGCGTATTCAAGTTTAACGCAATTTAAAATAGAACATAATTACGAGTCATATCAAATTTCCTGAATTCTATTTTGCGCATACATTTAAATTCAGGTATTAGATACAAAAAATGGATTACTGTTAATTTGATTATTATTATCATTTAGGCGTATAACCTTATTTGTGCACGGTTTATGTTTTAAAATCACTTATATCTAAATATTCGTAATGTTGATGGTTGATGCTAAAAATAAAAAATATAAATAAAACGAAATGATATATTTTAAAGAGTGATACCACATTTAGCTTCGTCACTTCCATCAAAACAGTCTGATACCCCATCACACCAGAATATAGACAGGATGTACTCTCCACTGCTACATATGATCATGCCGCTTGCTGGAACCTTTTCAGCGCCTTGTCTTCTCCAGTCTGAAATACCTGTCAGAGACTAAAAGATTATATCGCGGGTTTCTACATTTTGCATTCTTTGTGAGTCCTGTAAGACTTAATCACTCACATTGCAAATCCTGACGAAGATATATTGCTTTTGCATGTACAAAATTAAAAATGAAGATTGTGATATGGAGGAGATCTAAAAAAGCTTTATTAGTATATTTCAATGTTGTACGCTTGCTACATGAAACAACCAAACTTAACTTTTTTTTCATGCGAATGAATTTTAAATGATATTTCAAATTATGTCTTAAGGGCTCAGTATTTTTTAGATTAATTGATAAGGGAAAAAGATAGAAGTGCGTCATTGACTATGATAAAGTGAAATAATTTGTTTGATTAAATCCAGCGATCCAAATGTAATAAAGAGATATAAGTAGAATGGCTTAGTTTGCTGTTACGAAACCATCCTTTTACACGACATTGATAAGGATCGGTTTTCTTTCGTACGTCATGTAGGTTTACATCTTCCGGGACGCCAATTTGGAAAAATTATTCTCTATCTCTAAATATTTCTTTCAAGTGTTACATAATACAGTTGTTTTACCTATAACAATTATAATGTGTTTGTTTCAACGTGACAGCCATATTATTAAGATGAAATAAAGAAATATACAAATAGAGTGAAGGAAATGAAGAAAGACATAAAGCAAAATATTAATATTATTCTTGGTTGCAAGAAAGTCAAGTGATATGCAAAGTCGGAATGAGGATTTACGCGCTAAATTTAAAATATCCATTTTTTGACGCCCGTTGCAAGAAATACATCTTTTTAAAATGATAGAAGGGTAAATTACTATGAAGATGGTAAACAGGATTCATTTGGACATCCAAAAATCAGTTTTCACAACTAAAACAAACTGGGACAACATCATTATCACAAAATATAAACTCATAATTTCAGTTTGCACATTAAATCGATATGTAGTTCGATCAGCTTTTGTATTTTATGTAATTTGTATTATATCAATAGATTAAAAGAAAAATTAAATAATTTTTGCTAGAAATTGCTATGAAACAATATCAGGGATTCCAATTTTTCTGGGGCTTCCGTGGCCGAGAGGGTAAAGTCGCTGACTTTAACACTGACTCAGCCCCTCACCGCGTGGGTTCGAATCCCGGAAGGGTCATTCGGATTTTCATGTGAGGAAGCCTTCCAGCTGGCTTGCGGTAGGTCGGTGGTTCTACCCGGATGCCTCCGTGCATTCGTGGTCTTCCTCCACCTTTAATTAGCTGAACGTCGCTATATGATTGAAATACTATCGCAGCGACGGTAAACTCTAACAGTCAAGTCAAATCCAATTTTTCTCTCCGGGGACTCTAAGTTTACCGGTGATGAAACCCGAATGTTTCCGAGTAATTTGCAGATTGGTTTTCAAAGGTAGTGCTTAAGAACACTATATACACTAATTGGTTTCATCGGTTTCACTATTGACATTCACCTTGTGTTCAAACTGGATCTGTAACCATTTTTATTTTAGAAATTTTTTTTTTTTATTGCATAGTAGACAGAATTTAGATATGAATATTATTGTAATATACGCAAAATTATATGTGAGGAGAAAAAACATTCACAACGTATACAATACTCAACTTTAGTCTATTTAAACACTAGTAAAGAAGAAAAAGTACCGTCTGTGTATGCTGGGCACGAACGTTGACATATGAACTGTCTTATCTCATTAGCCCTGCATGAAGTATCATGCCAGTTGTTATTAGAGTGGACCTTTGACAAGCGTAAGAAAGAGCACTTCTCTGTCTCGAACCCATCTGGTTGAACTGACTCAGCATATCCATCCCTAAAATAAGCTTTCTTGTGAGTTTAGTAATCATGGTGCATATTAGATACACACAGTGTACATTTTAAAAGTTTAACATCATATGCTACAAACCTCGATTCATTAACACAGATGATAGGTCTTATAATACTTCATTTATATACAAATACAATAAAGAGCCAATGTGTCGCGATGTAGTCCTGGGGAATTAGAGGACTCCTCGGACAGCTATTGATTTCAGGGATCAATCTGAAAACTAGAAGACGAAAATATTCTTCAGTTGTTCTGTACTGAAATCTTTTCGCCTTCGTATTTATACTGACCGTCCGCACCGCGGCAATGAATTAGGCTAATGGGTTCAGCGAACTGGTCTGTGGTTCTAAGAATCGCTTCCCAAAAATGGCCAGCTCGTATTGTTTGTTTCTTTGTATTGTGCAAGCTCAGCGTAGCCTAGACAGTGGAATATCTTTTTTTTTTCATATGCGTGCTGCTCCGGCCAGCTAGGAATGTGACCTTATCTCTCTATCCTGTGTATACGGGGTCACTTTCCCCTGATCTGGTTTCATTCTCATTTACCTATTTCCAGGGTTGAGACTACACGCACACATACTGTTTGTGTGTTCCTCTAGGCGGAGTATATATATATATCCTATATGTATAGATTTACATGCTACGCTTTATACATTGGCTCTTTATTGTATTTGTATATAAATGAAGTGTTATAAGACCTATCACAGCTATCAATATTGACACGATACTGCATGATAAATAGTTAGAATTTAGTATAATAGACATTTACCAGGTTCCTCAAAGTTTAAAATTGACAACCTTTTTCTCAAATGTCACGTTGAAGAATGGCCATAACTCATGTGTAGATTGTTATCTACTTTATTGCCGATAAGCCGCAAACAAAATTTATACATGCATCGGTTGCATTTCTCTTCTATGTTTCTCTCCTATATTTTTTTTATAAATTTAACATGTAAATGCCTAAATTCTATTGAAATATCATCCCTGATTTTATAGTCTAACTATTTCGAGAAAACATTACTAAACATATAACGAGCAAGAAATAGGTCCCGGTGATTGAGTGAGACGAAAAGAGCTTTCACCGGAAGGTCAGCGTATCGGTTTCCGGCAAAGACATAGCTAAGTCGTAAAAAATACATCTCTCTCTCTATATATACATATATTAGTTATGCATGGCAAAGTGATACTAGGACCCGTAGTCGTTCTTTCTATGACAGTTATGCAGCAGCATGTTTCATGTAGGCAAATTTATCAGATAACGTAAAAACTTGCGAGAGTACATCGAACACACATACACAAACAGATGAACGTAATCCGGAGTGCTGGGTGGTTTTTACGGAATTGGACTTTGTTTTAACAAGCAAACAGATATATTAATATATTGCATGCGTTGAACCCTTAATGATTTATCATCTAGTTCTGTCCAATATACATGTACACTTTTAATTTTCATATTTTGGTATACTTAGAAGCGTCCGCATATCACGGCATGTGTGAATGCATTACAAATTTTATTATGTTTTATTCATATATAAACACAAGGCAATAATACAGTACAGTATTGAATGTGATTTTGTGCAAAAATATATTATAACAATTTGTGTAAGACCTTGGGTTTAGACCAGTAGCCTACCATGCCGTAAATGTTACAGGTGAACCGTCCGCCCAAATCAAATCTTGAAACAAAAGGCTGCTTGAGATTTTTTGCAATCCTGAAAAACAAACACAACCATCATAAATTTTTAGATACGAATAACTTATTGATCATTATATGTTTTATAAATGTCTGGGTATACTACGAGCAACATTTAGTAAAGTGGTGGCCATTACTTTTATTTGTGATAGCTATATGAATATACCTGTACGTTCGTATATATAGCTAGTTAACGACTGTTATTCAAATAAACCGGATTAGTGACGAATAAAAAATCAGTATATCAATATTGTACAGAATGCAAAATATTCCATTGTAGAGAGCTCTTTTACATTTTGTAGCATTAAAATGGTGAAGGAATTATTACTCATAAATTATTTATCATTTATTATCATATTAATATTATTTATTTTAAATACAATAATTTTGAAATATCGCAAAAAAATCATGGTGATATCAGGTAATAGAAAGCAAACCAAAATGAGTGTTATATTGAATTACCGATATAAAAGTCCGTGTGATAAGGGGTCGAGCTATTAAAGTTTGTTAAAAGCATTTTGTGAACAAAATCCATTTCCGATCTGGATCGAAAACTCGCCAGGTGTCCGCGATGTATGACACAACTTTGTTCTGCCTCTAACCATTTAAGTCCATTTTTGCGTCTGAACAGTTGATAGCAAGTGTTTCTAAACGACACCCCTTCGCTACAGCCTAGAAAAAGAATTATTATACAGAATACAAATAAACACAACGCTAGTCAACACATGGCTACATAGATTACGATGTATGATACAGAGGCATATTAATCGGGCGTAAAACTGACACGCTTCTCACCAATGCGCCCGGGTTCGATCCCGGGTGATCTACGTGAGAGGGTACGGTGGTCGCCCGCCCAGACACGAGGGTTTTCTCCGGGTCTCCGGTTTCCTCCCACAATAATGACCACATACGCCGTCATCCGAGCAATCGAGAATGATTTATTCAAGTTGTAGGAACTTGTTTCACAATCGACGTAAAATAAAGTTTAAGTTTTTTTTTAACTGACACTGAATACATAAATATATATTTCAATTATCAGAATTCTTAAACAGGCCTCATTAAACGACAACGACGCCTACATAATCATGTTTCACTAACCTGAGTATCAGTGATTTCATAAAAAGAAAATGATATATATGTCATTTACTAACTTTCGCCAAGTGTGCTTCATAACTGCGAATGGAACATGACTTTTTAATGTTCCAATGCTATGATTCACGACATCGTGTCAGAATCGGCACATTATGGCGATATATTATGCCCAGGTCCCGCTGTGGAAAACATTGGCAATGGGGAAATATATACATTTTCTCACGATAACTTCCGATGTTTGACAAATATATATAACATGGGTTAAATGTGACAATGGGCGGTATGACTTTAAATGGGCTAATGCCTTTAGAAAGTCACAAAACTAATATAATATTTGCAAATCCGGAAATAAGCAATTACCAAATATACTAGTAAAGTTTAATTGAATATATATAAAGAGAATCGGTCCTTCACTGACAATCATGCATAAAAAAACAACAAATGATTTGAAGAATCTTGGAAAAGACACATGCCAGTAGAAACACAGAAAGAAAAAAAACAACAACAACAACAAAAAAACCACTTGTCGAAAGTTGTAAGAGGAAACTTGAAAGTTATTATTCGAAATAGCTTTATGTATAACGATATCAGTCTAGTATGAGTAAGAAAACTTCACGTGTGCTAAAAATACAAACCTTTATTTTCCGGCATATCTTTCTCGACATCAATAAGTTTGTATTCAGCATCAAATTTGATATTCGCGCCCCAGTCGATAATGGCTGTGACATTCAAATTGTGCCAGCTAGACATAAGAGGTTCAATAGGCCGGGGAGTTGTCTCGTCATAATTTGTAGATTTTAAAACAGCCTTATTTGCATTCATATCATCAACTTTGATTTGGATAACTTGCCTGTGAAGTGTGTATATTTCCTAAAACATAAATAGAAAAAATACTACATCTAACGATAACTATTCGATATCGTAAAAAAATAAAGGTCCATTACTTGACTTTTGAAATTAGTTAAAGCTATTTCTGCAATGTGTACGGTGAAATATATATTGGTTGGCGTTGTATACGTCCACATACATTACATACTTCTTTATTATATTTTTGCTGACATTTATTGCATTCAAACCAAAAAAGGGTTAAAAGGTTGGTCTTTTAACCCCCCAAATTAAAACTAGATCAAAAATATAACTACGTCAAGATTATTCTCCCCCCCCCCCACGTTTTCAACCCAGGTTCTCCTAGATTTAAAGCCGAATAATCTCTCAATATTGTAAATATGATCGAACAACCGTGTATATATCTACAACAAAATAATAGAATGAAGCAAAAATGCCGAAAAATCAATGCTGTGTCAAATAAAATACTAACAGGCTATAAAATCGCCTGTGACATGAAACATTATAGGACTTATTTTTCTATGCTGTTATAACTGCAATCGAATGATGTAACTCTTTTATCACGTGATCACGATCATTTTACCATGCGCACGAATATAGTTTGTTTCGATGAAGAGGTGGCTCGCCAATAATCCGATAGTAAATGTGCAGCCTTTGGTCATTTTAGGCTGTTACAAAAACCCATGTGAAGTCCGAAACAAATCATTGTAACATACTTAAAAACACATCAATCTATCTACCTCAGGTATCTCCAAGGGTTATTTCTTGCACTATAAAAAAGACGGAAACTATCTACTATCCGAAATGCGTTCGGAGCCTCTGACCTGTGCAGGAAATAACTTCCATCTATAAATAGAGACTGTTATAGATAAGACACATACAAATCAAAGCTCTGACTTGACTTGACTTTTTGAGTTTACCGTCGCTGCGACAGTATTTCAGTCATATAGCGACGTCCAGCTAATTACAGGTGGAGGAAGACCCTGAAAAACTGAGGCATTCGGGTAGAACAATCGACCTACCGCAAGCTAGCTGGAAGCCTTCCTCACATGAAAATTCGAATGACCCTGCCGGGATGCGAACCCACACGGTGAGGGGCTGAGTGAGTGTTAAAGTCAGCGACTTTACCCTCTCGGCCACGGAGGCCCCGATTTTTGTGCTAAAGATGTGTAATATGATTTCAATGTCTTAATGTAATGCTAGTATACAATAACAGGTGTGGTATCGAGCTTGTTTTATCTGCAACGGTGCAGAATGATTGTTTGGTGTGGTGAATTTAAACACCGACATTATTTCAGTCATGTGTAGACTATGTCTTCATGAGACAGATATTGTGTTGCCACACTCCAATGTCACGCCATATACGTGTTGCATGGTACCAAATCCAGTCACACTATCCTGACCAGACCAGATGTTCTCCTCTATTATCGATACGGTGACATACTCCCCAGCCAGATAGGGGTGAATCATACGTAAACGGCCGGGTAGCTCTTTCGGCAGAGCATTCGCCGTTAGCAAAAGGTCCCATGTCGAGTTCCGGTCAAGCTGCATGTCTTTCTCATCTCGTTACATGCTTACTTTAATTTGAATAAGTAAGTAATTGTTGGTAGACGTTTTAAATTTTGTTTTGCATAAAGTATTTATTCCTCTTTCTCTAGTTAGATTTTAGCAAGACACGGTCCTAATAGAATCTTTACTCTTCTCAAGCTTGTCAAGCGTACATGAATTACATGAATATCATTTTTACATTCAATGAACAAACTA
>JAIFHC010000168.1:0-50000 GCA_021229015.1 Solen grandis | reverse complement strand
TTTTTTCAATAGTTTACATGACTTTGTATGATACAAGCATCTCAAGTTTGAAGTTTTTCAATATGCAACTATTTGTATGGTGTATATATTTACAGTGTTATAGGAATTGCTTGGTGTGAATTTTACTTTTTGTGCAGTGTAAGCAGATTTACACACTGAATGTATTCTATATTTATACTTTACTTCACTGAGTGAATTAGGAGCCATTTAAGAAATACACATATTAAACTGTTCTTTTTTTCTGTCAAAACGTTTAGAGATGTTAGTTTATATCAAAGTATTACACTTCTTTGTGTTCAAAAATAATTCTTCCACACATTTTTTCACTGAGAATCTTGAAAGCTGTTATGATGAGAGTGAATTTATTTGATAATCAATTTAAGCTGGACTGTTTGAAGAATAAGGAGAGCTATTCTACTCACCTGGACGCTTGTGTTGTCGTAATGTTGAAGTTTTTTTGTACCACCTCATTTTTTTTCACTGAACCCATTTAGATTTTGCTTTGAAACTTGGAACATTTGTTTATAACCGTCATCTCCACCTGTAAACAAGGGACTGTAACTCTGTCATGGATTATGACAAAATTATGCCCCGCCCCTTTACCAACTTATAATCTTGATTTATCTTTTTGTACTAACTTACTTTTTCACTAAGCCCTTTAAGATATTGCTTTGACACTTGGAATACATAGGTATTGTCCTTCTTTACCTTTTGATAATACAGAGATTCATATTTTGACTTTTACTGCAATGTATTTTTTCATTGACAAGCTCTTAAATTGTCCAGTGTGTTGTCTTAATTAAAGCTGTTTTTCTATGCTGTGCTTCAAGGGCAAGCACAGACTTGCAGAGAAAATATGGAGAAGCCCACATAGTTGTAAGTTCTTCAGTTAAGAAATTCAGAAAAGCAAGATAGTGTGTAAATGTATCAAGTGGACTCCATGTTCTTAACATTGTTGTGTAATGGTTCTATAACATGTGTATTCGTTAGAAGATTTGAAAAGATGTTTTGCTCTCAAAGATATTCTACTAAGAGAGATTTTTTATACAATATTTAGCTAAGGTATTTGAAATAGAAGAGAGAAAGAGAGATTTGAAGGATATTTGTGAGTCATTGTATTTAAAGTGTTTTATCATGGAGAGAAAGAAAGAAATGTTGAGTGTTTGAAATTTTACATTTTAGTGTTGTGAATTTATTTTTTGAAGAAGGTAATATTTGAAATGTAGGTTGATAGGCATTTCAGTATTTCTACTGAGACATGAGACACCATGACTGTTATGCATATTAACCCTTGACCTCATGAAAATGCATGTGTAAGTTATATTAGTTGACTGAACTTTAAATTGAATATGAAACAGTGGATTTTTCTAATGCCATGAAGACTTTGTAGAGTCTGAGCTAAATTGTTTTGAGCAAACAGAGGAGACCCTGATCAAGATGGTTCTAATATGATGTTTGCTAATGTGTCAGAATGAGTCTATATGAGGTAATGGATAAATATGTGCGCTTTACTTAGTGAAGTGGGGGCTATACAGGGATCACAATCATCATTATATCCTGTCCAACTCCCACATGACCTGCAGCTGTTGCTAATGCTTTTAATATTCATCTGTCATGATAAGACCATTCAGCAGACATGGGCAAGTAACTGTGTCACAAATTTTGTAAAAACTCTGGTCCTTTGTTCTGTGTCAAAGTGGTATGCAGGGGCATTAATTACCTTCAGTTCTAGTTTTAGTTTGGTACAGGCTCTTGTAGATATACAAGCCCCTAGTGGTATAGGTCGTTGCACATTGTGAGGGCATGGTGCAAAGAAATGGTAACTACTTGTCTATATCTATAAAGAGGCAATTACAACAAATTTACACAGAGCCATCAAATTTTGGTTACGGCGATAGGTTACTATCTTATAAATCCATCACTCTTGCCATCCTTAAAAATACATTTGTTAGTATGGTTCACACAGGTCTTGAAAAACCCTTGAATTTTATGTCTTTCTTGTAAAACCCTTGAAAATCACATTTTGCCATATAAACCCTTGATAAAACCCTTTAAATTAATTGAAAGTTCTTAAAAAACCCTTAAATTTTGCTGAACAGAAAATGTGTGTGAACCATGTAACTGTGTTCCAACCCAACATTTTTTAAGTGGGTAGGTAGGGAATTTTTTTTGTTTGTTTTTAACTACAATGGCAAAGCTGAATGGCCTGAAGCGTTAAACATATTACCAACCTTGCTTAAGTCTTGATTAAAATATTGCTTTGTTTTACATGTTTGAAAGTGGCATGAAAACAGAGGAAAGAACACAGTAAGTGATATTAACAGAAATCAGAGAACTGAAAAAAAAAAATCTGAAAAGGGATTGATTCTGTTGATGATGTCTAAAAAACTGAGGCCTGTATGGTCAGTTTTTGTAACTGTTGTTGAAAAGGTGCTGTTAAGACCAGTCTTGCAGACAAGTGCAGATAACTGTGTCAAGGATTTTGTAAGATTTATAGCCCTTTATCTGTGTGTGTCAAAACAGTATGAGGGATGCTCATCACCTTCAGTGACAGTTCTAGTTTTGGGTTTGATCTTACAGCTAGATCTAACATGGTATAAATGAAAAAACACAGCGGTAAAGAGTCAACAGAACATTTTTTGCCAATCCAACATTTAAAAGGGTCAGCATGGCTACATGTATGACATCAGTTTCTATGTACAATACAGTGTTCAGTTCTTTTTAACATGGCTGGAATTCCAACAATTTAGCACTAAGTAATACTGAAATTCTCAAATAAGGTGGAAACCCATTTCACCAGTCCTGTTTAACAACATTGTCAATTGAAAGCCAGGAGGACTCATTAGCATATGTAAAAAGAAGACTAATGAGCTCTTCTGGCTTTTAATGGACAGTATGCAAGATAGTTTGACATAAATTATTACAAATCCAGGGTTGAGAGCAAAACTAGTCTTAAGTGCAAATATTTATATAAGCACTTAGCCTAGTTTTGCTCTCACCTCTTGAAATGATATATTTGAGTGTATTTTTAAGAGAAAGAAGAATTATTAAATTAGCCTCTAAATATTTAAGTTTTATTTTGCACTTTACACTGTCTGTAGAATTTGAATCTGGTGTTATGTTATAGTATCAAAATACTTAATTTGTTGTTTTTTTTGTAAAGTTTACGCCTAAGGGTTAAGGGTGTGAAATTCAACTCGCCTGCAGGCCCTTGACAGTAAACATTAGTGCAGGGTGAGTGAGAAATATTTTTTAGTAATTTTCTTGATTTTATTATCCCAAAGTTTGGAAGAGCTAGACAGCATGTGTAAAAGTTTTCAGGAATTTTCCCAATTTTCAAATAGCCGTATGATTTCTTATTCTATATAAAACTATATAAATATTGTTAAAATCAGGATTTACAGGTTTAAATATCCACCCTTAACCCTTGCTAGACAGGGCAAGTGATAATTTTAGGAATGATACACCCCTGTAGGCTATTCAAGTTATTTTGTATATTTTCCAAGAAATATTTCTGTATTATAACCCGGATGCACATATGTCATATTATTTATGCTGTTTGTATATATATATTTATTTTTTTTTCACTCATCACCAGATAATCCAAGGCTGCTGATAACGCTACCCTCCATACATCACCCATGGTACTACTGTGTTGATGTTTAGATATAAAGCCAATACAGTAATCCAATTGGATGCAGGATAACTTTGTCCTGTCTGGCGTCAACCAATCAGAACATTGTATCTTGAATTCCATTATTCGATATAATAAACAGTTTATTATCTTCATTTTAGTAATATTTCTGCAAAATTTGCCTTTGTCAAGGAAAAGGCAAGTTTTACTAAAATAATGGAAAAGAATGACTGTTAATTAAATTATTTCTGGAAAACCTATTTATTTAATTGAAAACAACACTCCGATATATTCCTTCTTTCTGATGTTATTACCTCCTCATGGAGAGTATCCAAAACGTAAATATCATTTTGATTGTTTTATTTATTTTCAAGTTTAACAGTGTCAACTTTCTAGTTGAAATCCAACGGTAGATGAATGGAGAGTAATGGAACAAATTGACCGTGGGTGTCCGATGATGCAGACACCTATGCTTCACCAGCTTTGTTAGAGAGAGCACTGGGCCAGTGGTAGACATAGTTTCTATATCTGATGTTTGTACATTTCTGTCATAACCTTCCTGGTCACTATGTACTAGTCCAACATGGGATGAAATGGAAACAATTTTCCAGACCAATATAAAAATCCTTGATCTTTAAATAGCATTTCTTGTGCATATTTTTTAAGAAAACTAGGATTTTAATCATTTTAAATCCTGAAAAATAAAGAGAGAGAATTATTGAGCATAATTTTTAGGGCAACATATCATGACTTTTTTAACTTAAATTTGTGATCAGGGTCGAATTCCACCTACAATTGTTAACGCTAAGTAATACTTAAGGGCAAATTTCATTATTCTTGTTTCTGTAATAAAAAAGACCAAATATTTCATTACTGAACTAATATTGTTACATATCACCGTTCCAATTCTTGTCAGCCTCTCATGTAAATGAACATTTCATAAAACAGGAATGACGGAATGCGTTTCTACCTAGTTAAAGAATTTAAGTCTTACTAAGCCCTAAGTATTGTTGGTGAAATTCAAGCCAGATTAATTGCTTTGTTTGTACAGTCTTGTTGATTCATAATATTGCTTTGTATATTTTGTATATCAATTATCTGACATTATGCATTGTACATAAGGCTTCATGATACTCTGTTATGTTTTATGTTTGTTTATTGAATATAACTGTGATTGTGTAAATAGGCTTGGTTTTAATAAAATGGATTTATTGATAAGATTTGTTTGTGAAATGTTTATGTTGAAAGTATGTGAGAAAGTGAATCTAATTTAAATGATATAAAATAAGGTCGCCATGGTCCAGTGGTAACGTATCCAACTGTGGATCCAAAGGTTGTGGGTTTGAACTCTGTTGGGGGCAAGGATTTCTCATGACCTTGAACTGGTGAACCCAGGAACTGTCTCAAGGGATTAGTAGAAGTTGTAATAACTTCTTTCCCAATTGACATAAATAAATTCAAACTAAACTAAATAATATGAAATTGAAGATATGTTTCCAAATTAAATGTTCAAGATTGTGGCCAACTGGTATGAGTGATAGCCCTGTCACATTATACAGAATAAGTTAAAGATGGTACATGTACTAGTGTATTTCCTTTGTTCAGTATATAATGGTAGTTCTAGGACTGGTTAACCTGGCACCACTTTAGCTTCAATGTGATTACTCTAAATATCCGCAAGCAGACATTTACTAATAAGGGTGAATACTGTACATGCGTGCACCTTGAACTGGGTCAGTATAAACATCAGGAATATCATAATGTGACTGGGTGTGGTATCATACCACTTGATTATGGTATGATATTATAGTCATCATTATACAGGTATCTATCTGGTAGACAAATTTCCCGAATAACTAAAATGCTGTCGGTAGGAAATTAAAATCAAACAAAATACCACTAAAGATTTGAATTTTATTTCTTTGAAGTTTCCACATTAAATATTCCAGCAGGTGAAAACATTCCTCAACATTCCTGTGGGACAAGAATTTTACCTCCTCAACAATTGCACAAATACAAAATGACTTTTTTCAAAAATCAGTCTTAACATTTTAATTGTCTGGAAAACTCAGGCCCGCAGCTTAATAAAAGGTGCTCTTTACCTTCATTTCATATAGACATGTTTTGATGCATTGGCAAAAAGAGCAGACTTCTATATATATACTTATAGTCTACAAAGCCAAGAAAACTCACCAAGGCATAATTTTGTACATGAATATTCATGAGATAAGGAGTTGAAATTGCTCTTGGGGCATGGAAGTTTGCTCCCAACTTGGGACGATAATTTTTCAAGACATTCCCAGGTTCATGTACAAGTAAATGTACAGTCAGTTAAGATATGTTTACCTCTGACAGGATACATGATCCTTTCGATGTTACCATCCTCAGAAATCATATAACCAGTCTAAAACGCTGACCGTATATTCATTCCTAGACTCTGCTTGAACAATTACCATTCAATACCATCAGCAACGCCAAACTCCACGCAGTAGTTACCTCCCCTTACAGTTGATGATAGCCACTGCCACCACAAGTAAAAATTAACAGAATTTAGCTAAAAAATTATTTTACTGCGAGTGTCATTTCCCTAAGTATGTTTTCTTTAATAAACATCAAATATCACCACGTGGAAAAAAAAATCATTTAAAAAAATATTTTTGTTGTGACAGCAGACAGATGCCATTTTTAAGTTTAACATCATCACGTGACATTTGTGACGGCAGTGATTTTTTTGCTTGCAAGGAAGATCACTGTGTGGAGTTTGCAGCAACGCTTCTTACTGCTCAAGTAAACCACTACCATATCACATAGCAATTCACCGCTCATCACGGATTGTTCTCGGGTTTGACATATTTACACTGTATCCAGACACGGTACATTTTCAACTGTCTCCCTCGGTTGACCTGTAGCCTGCGGTCTATCAAGTTCTGTTTTTCGACTAGTCCAGCATTGGTCATTATCTGTCGCAACTCCTCTGAAAAGATGAAGACCATGTCCATCAAAGATCAGTTTTTTTATTCTTGTAAGTGAAGATATGAAGAAATGTGATGAAGTCTCTTTGACATGCTCATGAATACTGTACACTACTTTAATGGCAATTAAAAAGTTAAAAACTGAATAGAAACAAGGAGATAATCTCAGTAAAAGAATGTCTTTATTTCATAGTAGTTGTTTTTATGTGGTGTAGGACAAGTCCAACCCCCACCACCAAAAGTTACCTGGTACGTTGCTTTGACTGAAAAATATGTAAGGTTGAATTATTTCCTATTTTTTTTTTCAAATGGGCAAATTTTTCAGTCAAAACAACTTACAGGATACCTTTGCCCCAGTCCTCCTGGACATAATCTCACTCACACAAATAAGTATTTTACGATTCATGAACTAGTCAAACTAATTATACCTAACGTTCATGTTTTTAAGTTATCATTTCAGTATTGACAAATGATAGGCATACTTCACCTCAGCAACAGACTTTTATAAAGTATTAAATCCCTTTTTTTCAAATGGGTACAACTCAAATCAATTTTGTTTCAACTCTGTCATGCACTAATTCTTTTTTTTTTTTTTCATTTTGATGAAAAGAAACACAACCAACCTTGTGTGAAGAAATAGACTCTTGTACCATCCCCTCTCGCATAAAAGTTTTCTGACAAACACCTCCCTGAATATAAAGACAAGAAATTATCAGAGAATAAGTGTGAAAATGAAGACAGAGATCACATTCATTCCTGAGAAACAAGATGTGTTCGAAAAACACTATGCCCCTGTCTAAGCAGGTCAGATGTCAAATTCCTGATGTCAACTGAAAGCCATTCATGAGTGTCAAATAGAATTGCTGACAAACCAACAAAATGGGCAAAAACAATATGCCCCCCGATCACAGATCTCGGGCATAAAAACAACAAAGATTTGATAAAAAATTATTAACTTTTAAGGTAATCCAGCGAACAGTCAATCATAATCATGGTCCTCAAAATGCTTAAAATGATTTTAAGTGCAGATGCAAGCATCCACTGACTAGAATTGAGAGCTCTTTTGCTCTATGTCTATGATGGCTTGCATTTACTATAACATTTCTATGATCACTTAATGGACAATGATCACAATTTAATGATGGATGGATTACCTTAACCTAAAAATAGATAATTTGCAATAACAATCTGCACGGCGTTTAATGTTCAGTATATTAATATTTATCAAGTGATGACTTTGTATATGAATATTCATGAGGTAAAGGGTTAACAAATTTTAAATTTAGAAGTATTTGCAACTGATGCAGGTATTCTTTTAGGAAGAAACTGAACAGTCTAATTTGGAACATATTTTAGGAATGTAGCAATCTTTTACACATGCACAGAAATCACTAATCGGTACAACAGTTACTGATCTACTACTCTTTAAAACCTTACTCTTGAGTTACTGTCAAAAAAATCTTACTGACAAGTTAATTTACAATCTTGATCCATGTCTTAGTAACAGCCTAGACAAACAAATCGGGGAAGCACAAACACACATATAACAACCCTGGATTGTGACAACTATGTTCAGCTGCCACAAGCTGGCCTGAAAATAAAAATAATCCAGAGTATATAAACACAAATTCACCTTTTTTAAAACGTAGTTGTGCCATATCATATCGGCCATAGTCCCTGAAGAGGATAACTCCACCTGGTTTAAGGTACCCAGCCAGTCTATTGATCACAGCTTGAAACCTGGAATACATACTCTCATGGCAGAACATTATCTGTACACCCTTGCTTTACAGAAGTGGGGACAACGTAGGAATCATATTCATCGAATCCCAATCAAACATCATGTCCCACACTTGCAATACATGAAGACAAGAGGGCCAAGATGGCCCTAAAGACGCTCACCTGAAAAAATTGCCTTCATTGCCTGTACAAGTTACTAAATTATAGCATAGTTGTACTGTCAGAATACATAATCTATGACATCATTTCAGTTCAATGAACAAAACAGTGCCTGTGGTTAAAATTTGAAGTCATACTTGACTGAGAGATAGTATGGCTTTAACACACAAATTTAAACATTAAAAGGGACATAACTCCTGAACTGTGGCCTTTAGTATGTAAACAAGATATTTCTAAGATTTGACTTATTGACCTACTTTTCGGTCCGGCCCGGCCTATTTTCGAACTGGTTCGAGATATCATCAAGACAAACATTCTGACCAAGATTGAGGAAGATTGGATTAAATTGTAGTCTCTAGTGTGTAAACAAGATTTTTCTAAGATTTGACCTACTGACCTACTTTTTGATCCAACCTGACCCAATTTCAAAAGGGTTCAAGATATCATCAAGACAAACATTCTGACCAAGTTTGAGGAAGATTGGATCAAAATTGTGGCCTCTAGTGTGTAAACAAGATTTTTCTAAGATTTGACCTACTGACCTACTTTTTGATCCAACCTGACCCATTTTCGAAAGGGTTCAAGATATCATCAAGACAAACATTCTGACCAAGTTTGAGGATGATTGGATCAAAATTGTGGCCTCTAGTGTGTAAACATCAAAATTGTTGACTGACGACGGACGACGGACAATCAAGTATCCCAAAAGCTCACCCTGAGCTATGCTCAGGTGAGCTAAAAGGGTAGGGAGGTGGGGGTGTAAATCATCTTTAGTGATAGAGGTCAAGTTATTTACAATAGTGGTCAGAGATTGATGAAATGCTTTTTATGCCGTTAAATTTTGGAATTTCATACAGTAAAGCTTGTTGTAATTTTGAATTCACAATTCATACATACATGCATAAGGATTTCCCAATTAACATTTACAGCATTCTAAACAATAACTCTTATTTAGTCATTTACAGACAAGGTTGCAGTAGGTCAAAGGTTCTATCCAGGTATATCTGAGCCCTTGGAGGTCTTCCTCCACCAGTTTGTTTGTTGGGTTAAACATCCCACCAACAGTATTCCAGTTATTTGGAGACTATGTCTATAAGAAAGAGATATGTTTGTTTGTTGGGTTTAACGTCCCACCGACAATATTTCCGCCATTAGAAGACGATGTCTACTTGAGACAGATATAGTGCTGCCACACTGCAGTATCACGCCGTAGACATGTGGCATGATACCACACCCAGTCACATTATCCTGACACCAGGAAAACCAGTCCTGGAACTACACTGTACTGTATATAAACTGAGCTACCAGTTTCATCTAATGACTTTGGTATGTTGCGGCCTGGGATCAAACCCACAACCTCCTGCTCCTGAGGCAGACTCTCTAACCACTTAGCCACCAGGGACAGTCCCTCCACCTGTAATTAGCTGGACATCACCATATAACTGATATACTGTCACAGCAACGGTACACACAACAACAACAACAGACTGAAAAGCTTCTCAGCAATGACCCTAATTTAAGTACTATCTCCCATGCAATATCTCAAAACAAGACCTACTGGACAAATCATGAAAGTTTCCCTTGTCAAATGTTTATCATACTGATTATATTCAGGCCTTTGTTTTTTGATGATGGGTGAGCAGCATTTAAATATCATACTTTGGAGGAGCAAAAACACCATTTTCTCAAAATCTTCTAATGTAAACAGTAGTTGCAAGAATTTAAGACAATTTCAGAAGAGAAAAATGGCCCCTATGATAAAGAAGGAAAACAATCACTGCGCTCCAATGAATGACATGCCCCGCTGTGGGGGGGGGGAGATTAGACCTTGTGGGTCAAGGTCATTTGAAGGTCAAGGTCACCTGGCGGGTAGAATTGATCAAGGTGCATGCACCTGTGAAGTTTGGAGGCTGTATGTGGAAGGCCTTCAGTGTTATGGTCAAGGTTAATGTTTTGTTACAAACAGACAAATAAACATAAAGACAAAAAAAATATGCCCCAATCTATCGATGCGGAGGCATAAAATGTCCTGATGTTTCACTGTTCCTTACCTGTCAGGTGAGATGGCAGACAAGACGAAGATGAGAATGATGACATCAAGGCTCCGTGTTGGGAATGGCACGTGAGAATCAGGGTCAGAAATATCACAGACAAACGCATGGCAACGCCTCTCATAGTCTTTATTTTCCTGTCGACATCAACATGAATTAATTCTTATTACTTGCATAAGTAAATCTGAATTAGAAACGAAAGCTGTAGGTTATGTAGGTGAAAGGTGAAAGAAAAAGTGTAAATCACAGTACAGTAAAATATGTATTAGCAGTCTCTTCTGAATATCAGCAAATCTATCAACAGATGCCAGAGACCTGAAACCTTTACAAACATTACCTCATGAATGTTCATGTGCCAACTTATGACTTGATGAATATTAATTCTATACTGAACTTTAAATGGTACAGGAAACAATGGATTTTTCTTTGCTATGTAGACTGTGTACATGTAGAATCTATCAATACTGTAGAGACCTTGAATAGACAGCTAAATCATGAAGAAGCTATTTGATCTGGGTCTGCTCTGTTTGCCAAAATATGTCTATATCAGATAAAAGGTTAAAATGGTACCAAAAGGAAAAATACATGATTATATCCATCCAAAATTCTGATGTTTTACATACCTTTACTAGATCGACAGCAGTTTGTGAGAAATCACAGCAGTAAACCATCAAGCCTGGGTCACTGGTCAAGAAAAATTAAAGCACTATAAATATAACAGAGTAAAATCCTACTGCTTCAAGCTGGAATTAAACTTGGGACCTTCGGTTTACAAGTTGGACACTCTACTTTATTGCCATAAAAGCTAGCTCTACGGCAAGGAAGTACAAGTGCAATTTATACATCTACTTCATAAAAATATATGTTCATGTAAATAAAGTGGTTTTAGCAATTGTGAAATTATACCTCAACACTGGATCCTGTTTCACTAAATTTACAAGTTACATATACGAACAATATGATTTGATAAAGACAATGTATGAAGATTAGATGGTTTACAGTACTTACTTGTTTGCCTGAAGTATCGGGAAGACTGTGTTACCGACCCCACATCCTACCTGGAACACCATGTCCAATCTATTAGGTTCAAAAGTGACTTTTGAAACACTTAAATTCTTACAATGTAAAATAAAATGAACCTGGAAAAACTGTATGCACTTTCAAACCTATCTTTATGGTAATCTATCATCATGGTCCATCAAGTGATTGAGGGGATTTTACAGTCTTTATAGACTTAGAGCAAAACATCCTAAAGCTCCAAGTCAATAGATGCTTGCATCTGCATTGAAATCTTTTTAAGCATTTGATGGACTTTGTTTGTTTATACTGTGTGTTTGTTGGCTGAGTTTAACATACAACCGATAGTATATCAGTCTTTGAAAACTACGTCTACTTGAGACAGATATTGTGCTGCCACACTGCAGTATCACACCACAGACATGTGGCATGATACCACACCCAGTCACATTATCCTGACACTGGGCCAACCAGTCCTGCAACTACCCTTATATGTAAAATGTTCAGATTTTTCACTCACTCTGCATTCATTTTCTCTAGCCAGGCAAGTGGGCAAGAGGAGTTTTACACCCTTGATGAAGGAATGTTTCCAGAGTCTGACACAAATCTGATTCTCCCTTCCCTCCTTCATTTCAATGTAAAAAGGATTCACAATTAGGTCCTTTTCGGTGGCAGTTTTTGCTATTTTGCTACTGACCCTGATTTTTCAACAGATTTCGACCAATCAGAAATTCATTCCTAAGCACACTTGCTAAAGGGAAGTGTTCACATTGTTTCACATTTTAATGCTCCAGACTGTTTTATTTACATTTCACAAATGTAACTGGACATGAAAACTGTGTGCAAAATCAGAGATACAAACTGTTTGTTATGTAACGTTACTGAAATTAAATATGATCTTATGATACAGCTAGTGACTTAGCATGCTGACAAATATATTTTTATATATATTTATTAAGATATTTCTTCTTTCAGGTGATAGGGAGGCGATCCGATCTTTGTACCAAATTATGGGGAAATATTGCCAATTTCTATACTTTAGGGAAAGAATAAACTTTGGTGAATAGCAGATTTGGGTAAAATTACATGAATTTAATGAAATGTTTGGAGGGGAAGTTGCCTATGATAGGTCCCTGATAAAAAAGGAAAAAAAAAATTACTGACAATTTACAAGTACCTCACCTCACATATACGGAAAGACGCTGATTCTCCAAGAAAAGATTCCTCCCTAACTTTCATTACGCCTTTATCTTCATCCATCATACATTTCCCTCCTTCTTTGTTTACCACATCACTGTCTAAGTCAACTACCCCATCTTTTGGTTGTGCCACCTCAACGCCCATTTTTTGTTGTGCACATTTTGACAACAATTCCAGTTTTTCTGGACTCAAGTAATACTCGGGAGCTAGTTCTGGAAACTCAGTGAAGAGCCAGTGACGATCCTTGAAAAATCTATTCTCATGTATCCCATAAAACTTGTCCCAGTATCTATCAGCCTCCGCTTCATATTTCTCTGTAATAAAATACAAGAGACTGGTACTGTGTTTGTATTTCACTGAAATGAAGCATTTTAAGTCAAACAAAAAATAACAAAATAGAGGTGACATTATTATGTTGATTGGGAGAAAAAGCCTTACAATTCATAAATAGAAATCCCTCTTCACTGTTACTGGGATGAACCAGTACTTTGATCCTGGGAATGCCATATAAAATCTTTGACTCCAATGGAGTTAAAACCCACAATCATCAGATCTGCAGTCACATACATAACCAGTGGATCATAACTGAAGATTATTTCTACTATAGAGGAGATGATACAGATTGTAACACTCTTCCAGTAGGTTAAGGTAAGGTCCCTGTAATGGTTCCACTACATTTTGGACCTCATGGCCTTTCAAGGGGATAACCAAGGTTTTCTATTGTTCCATTAGGGTATCTTGGTTATCTTGGTAGAGATTAAGTGAACCAAGATGTAGCGGAACCATTACAGGGTCATTACCTTAAATGCTTATGTAGATATTATGATTTACTGAATACTTCCTTTTCTGGAGGTCTGACAATATGTGAAAACAAGGAAAATGCATTCTCTGGAAAGGGGTGAATATCAAAGACATTGTCATTGCAGGGGTGTAGCTTATATTTTACTAAAGTTTATCAAATCAATATTCATCAAGTCATAATTTGTATATGAATATTCAATAGGAATGGATGAAATGCTGGATTATGAAATGTTATGCTATTTTGTGAATTTGTAGTCAGATTCACAAACATGACCTATTTACCAGCTTACCTTGATCTTCCTTAGTGGCAGGATTGGCTAACTGCTCCTCCACTTTCTTGCGAGCATCATTTTCCTGGCTTTCATCCCACACAACATTATCCCTGTCAAAAATAGTTACCCGAATATTTGATAACTAAAAGACTTATATCAAAATAGTTAATACTGATTAAACAAGAGTGTTCTCTGAACACATGTGTCACCTGCTGAAGTGTGATGGAAAAAGTGTGACAGACAGACAGACGCAAAATTTGTTATACACTTGTCGCTTACCTAATTTAACTGTTTGACTGTTGGGAGTGCCTTTGTGACCACATTGCTAAAGAATCTGCCAAACAGTGCTGGAAGTATCTTGGTAGTCCAACTATTAGAACTAGAGTGTGGTGAAATAGGCCAAGTATTAAAAATATAACTGCACTGCATCTGCACTAGCTTTTTTGCAATGCTGAAAAGCTATTATTTACATTGAATAGGACCACTTCTTTGATAAAACATCCAAATGAGGGTGTTGCTATGATGGTGCTGTTCAGTACGGGGGACCGTTAGTTCTCGGTTGCAAGTTGGTACCCTGATTACATCAATTCTATACACTGCAATAACACAGGGGTGGAACCACAGTGTAGTACATGTAGCATAGGACAAGATTAACTGGCTTGCAGATGAGCTAGCTTTTGTGCGATGTGGTTACTTGTTATACCTGACCTGCTAAAAGTGCTAAGTTAAGCAATGTTTGGTAGGATCAATGTTGGATTAGAGAATGCCAGTCTCAATAAATAGCTCTGACACATTAGTGATTGTTAAGTTCACTGAACGCAGCCTTATGTTCATTTCTTTGAAATTCTTTTCATGAAAATTGTGTTTCTCATTTCAATATGATTGTAAAATATGAATATGTTATGCAAAACATAAATTTCCTTTGCTGATGTAGTTTTATGTCATAAGGCTGAACTTTAGGAAAATGTTATATATAAAAATATATGCTGATCTCTGCTACTGATGTCTTTGATTGATTTCAACATTTTAACTGTTCTCTCTGCTTTTTGTAAATGTAAACTACACATTAATAAAATAAACTGTATAAAGACCAGCTGAGTCTAAGCACAGCTTTACATAAAAATAATTTGACAACAAAATTCTCGGCTACCAGCATTTTTGAGAATTTGTCGGACACTGCCAGGGTTAATCAGCTTTTCATTTTCTACTTGGAAAGGTAACCATGAAACTAACCAGAAAAATGAAAGTGCAGATCATCTGTGTCATGTGTTTGAGATGGGCCCCAATTCCGAATAGAAAAAAGGGGGGGTATAGGCCAAGCTGACATTCTTGCAGTTAAGTTAGCTTTCAATTACATAAATGATACAGTTATTTCCTTTTCTCGATAATTTAAGCAGCGTCGGACAGGACACATACATATAATTGGTAGAGGAAAGTATCACTATCCTCAAGTCTTCAGTTCTCGCCATATTGGTATTCTCAAGCTATTTACACTAATACAATGTTTCAATTTGAGTGTGACATAATTTTACAGGGAAACCATTGACAATTGGCAAAATCGACTGATCCTTGTTTTCAAACTGTTTTTTTTTTTTATTATTGAATTTGTTTAGGAAACAGATAAAAACATTAATTTAATAAAATAATACTGATTCTATACCATTTTCACTAATGCTTCTTTTTATCATTTTTTAAAACACCTGAATGGTTGTCTGCCTGTCTTGCGGTTAAAATCAGCCGATTTTAGTGTATGTGCATGTTTTTTTTTTATAATTCCTACCATGCGTTATGTTCGAAAACATTCTTCGGATCTGTTAAAAATCTTGTCCCAAACTGTGGTCTTTTGTCAACATCTGTACTTTCACTAGAATCTGCCATAAGGCATTCCGTTTCAGTATTCATCCACGAAATCTGATGCTGTTAGAAGGTTGATCAAGTTCAGTACAACAGACGCTTTCAAAGAAACTTGTTTGATTTGCGGTTCCTAAGTCACCGTGGGCACGATATCCCCTTGCAAGTAAAATAGACCAGGGTCTCTCAAAACTAACGTATATACAGAGACACTGAATAGATCTATCTAAACATAAAAGCCTCGTTCTAATGTGATATCATAGACACTGATAAGACACTTTTTGGCAGCCATTTTGTTTGGCTTAAGTTAATGCAGGCTAAAGTCTGAGAATATTTGCTCTTTTTAAATCTCCACTGTATTTTTATTTTTCAGTCTATCTAACTGAAATCTATATATAATCAGGATCTCTTAAATAATATATAGTGACCCCACTTTAATTAATCAGGTACTCTATGTAACTTATAGAGTCATTCATTAATCAATCATTAAATAAATTAGAAAAGATTGTAAGATCCGTTGTGTAAAACCCAGTATTGGGATCAACAACGTATTTGTTTCAGATTCAGATTCAGAAGATGCTTTAAATTTAAAGATAACATTTTTATAGCCCCAAAAGTTGCAAAAGTTGCACTGTTTATTTTTTTTTTAAGAATGAAACCATAAGTTTGTTGTTTTTTTGTTTTTTTGTTTTTTTTGTTTTTTTTTTTGTCATTATCATTTTAACAGCCTTTTAATGGTGTGTACATTTTGATTTTTTGAGGAGAAAGAATGAAAATATACGAAAATGATAGTCCTGCTCATATTTAATTCATATAAAAATTCTCTGCAATTACCAATCAAATTGGCCGGCAAGGGAGGGCAAATTCACTAATATGGGAACTTAGCATAGAAAAATAAGAAAGTAAATCATTAAATCGATCTTCCAAATCAAAATAATGTTTCAATATACACAATGTACTGGTAACCAATCTCCACGCAGTTAACGTTATCTCCCCTTCATTTTTCCGTGAGCTTGCAAGGGAGATCACTGTGTGGAGTTTGTTAGAATACTAGACTCGTGTAAAGCCGACGTTAAAGAATTGTTTTTTTTTTTTAATTCCCCTATGTCTAAATATAAAATGCCAGATGTCCTATTTTTGATGCCAACGGTTCGTCATAATCCAATCTCCACGCAGTTATCTTCCCTTCATAGCGCTAGATGAGCGTGCATGGGAGATCACTGTGTTGTGTTTGGCCATAATCGTGCACCTTACATGTCCGCCAATATTCAACGCTAAGTAATGCTCTTAAACTAGGTAGAGCTAGTCGCATCCTAAAGAGAACTATGCAAAAAAGATTGAGAACTGAGACAACCACCCGCTGGTCATATTTTCATCGCACTGTATCATTCCGCGCTCAGTATCGAATCAATTCACTGCGACTGTATGTAATGTCGAGACTTGCTCCTTAGGTATACTTATGAATGGAACCCCACTTAGAATCATTTTGAAATCAACGAAGTGATCCATGTATTTTGAATAATGTTATCAAATTTGGTTAATTATAATCATAAACTTGAATATTTCGTATAGAATATTAGGGTACTTATATTAGAGAAACAAAAATTATGACATTCGCCCGTGAGTGTTTAAGTGTTACTTAGCGCTAAGTATTGTAAGTATTGCTGGTAGAAATCGTGCCCCCCCCCCCCCCCCCCCCCCCCCCCCCCCCCCTATCTGAATCACTGGATGTGATGTGCTATTTATATATATATTCTTTATTAAAATCAGTGCGTAGGCGCTTTGATAGTGTAATATAAACACAGGAGTATACAGCGGCGTGTATTTATGCCTTTAGTCACACTCGGATGACTTCAATATACAGACATTACATAGTAGCATATGACAGGCCAAATCTATTCAAATTACATATCGGCGTTTTGAGATGAGTATGTAGCTTAAATATGATTTGAAGCCTATACAGGTGGACATGTTATAGAGTCATGCATTTATGTTTTAATTCAGTTTTTATATCATAAAATTCCTGACTAGAAAGAATTTCAAAGGCACTAATATCGCGCATGATAAAAACAAGAAATATCTTTAAGAAAGATATTCGGCGACATGCTTAGTTGAACTAATAATGTAGATGGGTATGGAAAATTATGTGAAATTAAGAATTTTAGATGATTATAATATATTGAGTTGAAATGAAAAATGTACAGTGGAAAAAGTATTTTCATTATTGAAAATACATGTATCTTGAGATCAATATTAATCTGATACAGATCCTCGCATTAATCTACCATCGTATCTAATTTCGGTACCGTTCTGTTTCTCTGATTTTGCACAAAATAATATTAACCAGACAGGACCATTAGCAAATTAGAACACTGCCTTTAACCCGGTGATTTAGAAAAAAATATCATGTCTGATTGGTCGAAATCCAGTGCAAGATCTGGATTAAAAGCAAAAGCATACAGCTTTGTTGAAAGGCTTAAAATTATCATTTCGGGGGAAATGAAATGCAGTATATGTAGATTAATCGCTGCAGTCCGACTGTGCCCTTGTATCTAGGTTGGGTTTATTGTCGAAGAACTTATGGGAGCTCGCACACGATGATGAATAAGTCCGTTTCAGGTTAATGAGATTTAATTTTCTTCTTTTCCTTTCTCTCTGTGGCAATCCACATATTCATATAGAAACAACAATAATATAGTCCGTGAAAACACAGTAGTATCAAATAGTAATAACGATGGTTATCAACGTAAATGTCCGTGAAATCATAGTAAATATAGTATAGTTTTCGTTAATAGTTTTCGTTAGGAATTTCTAATTAGAAGTTTTCTTCCTTGAAAGCCGAAATTCGAATCTCCCTTTTCCATTTGCCAACTTCACACCTTTTACTAGTCTCACTTTGTCAACTTTCAAATTGTTGGCTGAAGGTTACCTGTATGCAGTCAAGTGTGTCGGTGATGCTATACAATGTTACCTGTATGCAGTCAAGTGTGTCGGTGATGCTATACAATGTTCCCTATACAATTGACCCTGATCATACAATTAGTGTCATACAGATAATATGATCAAACAGTTCTTTTCTTACTTATAATTTCTGTTTTTCTATTTTTAAAGGGTTTTGAAAGAGAACATATAGAAAGACAACAATGCTAAGATTTTTACTACTTCATTATCATAATAGATTAAAAAATAATAAGCAAACATAAAGATAATAACAATAAATTGACATTCATTAAAAACACATTGACGCCATTTATTAATCAAATGAGACAATTTTTGCCGTAACATTTGTAATTTTCCGCATCGTTTGTATTCCTTTTTATATATAGACACAATGACTTCTTTCGTCAATGATTTGGGATAAACACCGTTATCGAATATCTATATTGAATAATGGTGAAATAAACTCATGATGTTTAAAACCGAATAACCTTTCAATTTTGTATGAATGACGGAACGATTGAACATAATTCTGCAATACAGATATGCTGAGATTCAGCCAAAGAAGTGAAAACTCAATTTTGAGTAAAATATAAATATTTACGGGACACAATAAATGTATGTAGTATAAAAGCACAGAAGAACTATTTTCCCTTGGATGTTGCGTAACTCACTTTACCACGCGGAAGAGTATAGTTTATTTCGAATGCAAAGAATTTGGATGGTGGATGTGCAGGTTTCGGTTATTTAGTGGTGTTTCAATGGACCATATAGAAGCTTGAATTACGATACAAATCCTTGTAACCTCCTTATATCACATCTAGGTATCTCAGATACATCAGGGGGAAATGTGTTGCTCTATAGAATGGCTGATACAGGCGTATATCAGCTATCCGAAGTTACTAAAGATACAGTAGGGATCCACTGAGTTGCATCTATAAATAGAAACTGTGCCGCCGCTCGGTAGTACAAATCAAAGCACTGATAGTGCAAAGAGAACAGTATTGTCTCATTTCTTTTGTTTGTCACAGTAACTTTAATAAACGGAGGTCAAATTTTCGCACAATGCTAATAACACCGCTTTAACGTTGCGTAACAGGACCATTAGATGAACGCACCATTTGTTTCAACAGACTGATAACAATTAGCACATTGCCACTCTTACTCCCCCTATATTTCTATAGCCTTCTATGAACAATCGTTAATTATTTTAATATTTAATATAAGTTTAATATTTGGAAAAACTAAGTTACCCTGCATATTTGCAGCTTGTCAAACCCTCTTCCACTTGACACACACACAACTTCAGTGCCTCCAGCCCTTGGATTTAATATGAAATCGCACGCATTTAACACCTTTTCACTACCTGGTCAAATTCCCACTTTGCCAACTTTCAATATAGTACCAGAATATAGAAATTTGGCAAAATGGGAACACCCCCTTTTTTACCTTTTTACAAAGAAAAGTATCATCTACCCGGGACGGGGTGACAGACATACCACGTGACCAGTTTAATGCGATTAGCGATTGATTGCGCACTGTGTTGATTGCAGACACGTTAAATATGCAATGATACCCTGGCGTTTTTATTACACGTGTCTCATGATGAGAGATAGACAAAGAATGCATCACGTGACTGAGACAAAATGACGAAAGGAGGAAAGTATGACTAAAGAAATGCTTAATTATTGCACCACACAAACATATCCAAACCTTCATTTCCAAATTAAATTATGGAAAAACAAATACAAACCGTACGTTGAAGGGCGCCGTTGTCCAGAGGTAACCTACATAACTGCGGATAAGACAGTTGGGGATTCGGCAAAGACTTTTTTATTGGTCTTCCAAGGCGCAATTTTCTTCCGTTAAAGAACATGTATACGTTGTTTGAATTTGCTTCGACGTAAAATATACAAGTTTATTTTATGCTAGCTGATGAAATACTGTATTCTGTCAGTAAGATCAAATCCCTATCCTGCAGTGTGACTGATATAGATCTGCAGGAACTACTTTTTTTACTTAAAAAGGCTTTGTATATGTGTGTGTAGCAGCAGCTGGCATAACATAAAAAGAAAATTTGTTTGTTTTGAACGGATATGGAATATATCTCATCTGAAACTGATGCAATTTTCATTTTTTCACTCGCGCTACGCGCTTGTGAAAATATTGAATTGTATCACTTCTCGATGAGACATATTCCATATCCACTCAAAACAAACAAATATCCTCTATTTATACTAGAGCTATATGAATGCACGTCAGTTTAATCGACATTTTAAGTAGTACACACGATTCGGGATAGTATATTTCCGGTTTTACACATGCATCTTGTGCATCCGTACGTTTGGCCTAGTAAATTACTACTACGCATTACTTTGTGACGGTATATCGACTAAATTTTTAAAACTAAATCGATGCATGAATAAAAAGCAAGTCGAACAAATACTCTCTCTCTCTCTCTCTCTCTCTCTGACCATTAATTTATAAGGGTCAAAAGTCACCCGCACCATTTCTGAAATTTCAAGGGTCATAACCCTGACCCCCTAGTCAAAGGAGAACCTGGTTCTATAATTAACTATACTTAGTATTGTAACAGTTTCAGAAAAACAATGATTGTCTTAAGTTTTTGTCTACATTTTGTCAAATTTGAATGTATATCCTTATATGGATTTGAAAACTAGTGCGTTTTCCTGATATGGTAAGTACGTACGTCACTGTATGGCAATGTGTTTATTGCCATATATGGAAATGACCTCATTAGTATGCAAAACCTCTGTATGATGGGGAAGAGTTGAAGTCTTAAAAATAATCGGATTTGAAATGGTATATGGAATGTGCATGACTTCAACTTGAATCTGTATGCCAAGTGTGAACGTTTGTGTGGAAACATGTACCTCTGTACCTCTACACTAGTGTATTGTCGTGCACTCTGCACATATACAATGCATATATATGTGTGTTTGCACTTCTTATTTGTACACTAGAGTCAATTAAAGTTAGCAAAGGGAAAGTATATATACATGCATGCACATGTTATTTTTCATAAAGCATCAGGAAGTAAGCGTGTTGATATATTACATGGACACTCTTCCATAAATAAAAAGCAAATGGCGGGTTGAAATGTTTACCAGTTTTCCGTAAGACAGTCGTCTCATTAATTCTTGTGCAAGATAATCCACAAAATGGCGCACCAGACGCGAAAAGTTAATACCCTTTTGGTAAATATAGATGATATTGTTAATTTGAAAAGTATATTCATTAAATTAATATATATATATATATATATATTATATAAAACGTCAAAAAAATTAGTGGCGCAAAATGATACGACGTCAAAACAGATACCGTTTTGCGTAATGACGTCATATATATACGTTGTTATAAGAAAGAAAAAACGGGGCACACTCCATGACATCAATCATGTTCTTCAAAGGAATAAAAGTATCCACTGTACGGAGATTCGCTTGGTTTTGAGTCGAGATGAACTTTATAACAGAGGCTGCAAATTCTTAACCGACTGGTGATCGACTATTGAAGCGGGGATATGGGGGAAACAGTACGGTGGCATAGAGGTGATACGCACTTCTCCTTTTTCATGTCAAGGGAACGAGATAATAAGTCGAGAGAACGAGAAAGTAAGTCGAGAGATAATAAGTCGAGGGAACGAGATAATATGTCGAGGGAACGAGTTAGTCAACCAGTCATATAACTTGTTACAATTGTCACTCATGATAATCAGAGACGATCATATTGTTATATATTTACGAGAAAGATTTCTAATCGCCAAATCACACAAAGGACGCGTCCGTTTCCGTAAAGCCAATCACAAAAAAAAAAAAAAAAAATGTACTCGTTTGATTTGGAAGGAGAAATTTCAAGTGATATCAAAACAGTTAAGGATTTAACTTTGAACGTATTCAGTTAGTCTGGAGGTTGTCTCAGTTATAGAAATATTGTCGATGGACCGTTAATCCCAATAAACAAATAAACACGGACTCAACATACGGATTGTAATATTTGATTGATTGACTAACTCGTTCCCTCGAGATAATAAGTCGTTCCTTCGAGATAACTAACTCGTTCCCACGACTTATTATCTCGTTCCCTCGACTTATAATCTCGTTCTCTCGAGATAACAAGTCGTTCCCTCGAGATTATTATCTCGTTCCCTCGACATAAAAAAGAGTAGTGCATGTCACCTCTATGCCACCGTACCTAAGTGCCACCGTACAACACCGGTCTGAATGACAAGTGCCAGCTAGTGACGTCACAGTCTCTATTTATAGATTGGAATCACTGCCGTCACAAATGTCACGTGATGATGGTAGGCTTACAAAATGGCGAAGGTTTTTCATGCAGAGGGAAAAAGTTATTTTCTAAACAGATTATTTTTTACCACAAGGCGATAAATGATGTTTATTTAAGAAAATATAGATCTACTTAGAAAATGCCACTCGCTATAAAATAAAAATAATTTGAAAAAGTAAAAAATAACGGTTATTTTCTTTTTTTTTTAAATGATTTTATTTGTTATCATTTTTTATGTAAGTCATCATATATGATTGAGAGAAAACTAAGCTGATACATAGAAACAGTTTTTTAACAATTTATATATCAGAAATCCTGATATATGTCTACTCGTGGTCCGAAGAATGAAGGGGGAGATAACTGCGTGGAGATTGGATGTGACTGGGTGTGATATCAAGCCACATGTCTACGGCGTGACACTGCAGTATGGCATCAGAGGCAGACACAATCTCCAATTTCTGATATAATGCCACTGTTAAATCTAACAGACAAACAAATCAATAAAAAGGGAAGGAAATTAATATTAATATATTCCCGGTCACGATAATTCACGAAAACCACACGGAACAATTGACTGCAGCACATGGTGATGACAGGAAACATTATATGTTATCTCCAGTAACGTTGCATCCCAGAAGTTAAATTTGTCTTTTAACATTTTAATAAAATATTTGGACTTCTCAAGAGCGATACAGAATTTCAACCGTTACATGTTGTTGGTTTAATCATAAAGAAGAAATTTTATGAATGATTTACTTTTCCAGTGGCTCATTGTACCTGTAATTATGTACCTGTGTTTACCTGTGTTTATGTACCTGTGTTTACCCGTGTTTATGTTTGTCGCGGCAAACGAACGCTTTCTATCGTTACTTTATATTCTTATTTACCATTTTAACTTCATATTGAAATTATTTTCATATTTTTTATTTGCGCTTGGAAATAGTCGTGTAAATGCAATACACTGGATGTCTTAAAGTACTTGCGAGTAAATAGTTAAGGCAACTGTTTAACAGGACAAATGTTTTTAAATTTGCGATTTTGATAAGGGTATGTAGAAGCTATACCCTAAATATGGGGCCAGTCAGAGGACCTGAAAGTTCAAATTTATCCACGATTTTTTTTTCTCAATAGAATACCTTTGTATGAAATAGATCGATGTTTCAATTGCGCATTACCCATGTGCAACAAACCTCGCCTCTTGATGACAAAATTTAAAAGTTAACAAACGTTACAAGTTTAAACTGCAATTTTCTTTTCGGTCAAAATGATATTACATAGAAAGTAAAATCCAGGCTTATTATGTTACTCTTTCTTTTCTATTGCCATTATTTCCCTGTTTGTTTGTTGTTGTTGTTTTTTTGTTAGTGTTGTTTTTTTACTTATTTATATCTAGCCCACTGTTAAACTTATCTCTCATACTTGGCGGTAAATATGAAGTCGTGGTTTCCATCCATCACGCTTCTTTCTCTTTCTCTTCCTTTAAAAGTTACTCTCAGTTTTTTATGCTTTTGCCAAATTATGCATCCGCTTGTAATCTCTTTTTATTTTCTCTCTAATCATGATTTAAACTGTCAGACTTTATTAAAGATATGGACACGAATCTCACATTCTACGGGTTTCGAACTCACAAACCCTGGATCAGTGATCCGACGTTTTACGACGCTTTCTCCCATTTTTTTCGTAAATGTCCACTTTAATGATTAAGGAAAAAAAAATTGACACCAGTCGGTTTGTTCACTCACATAAGTAATATAGGTTGTTATTGAACCATGCATATATGGGTAAATGATTTACTTCGCAATCTTAGATATGTTAACTCGTTAAAGCATATATTTTGATTTCGTGTTTTAAATGTACTTTCACTGCTCAAAAATGATCAAAGTAATCTTCGACGTAAATATTGTCTTGGTAATCGGACATTCTTATCATTTGTTTATAGTTTATCATATTTTTTTTCCTGGGCGTGATATCCTGGAGTAGAGAAGTACCGATTTTAGTCATATTACTTTGACATTTCATGTTCATCACTTAGAGCGTATTTTTTGTAGATGAACCAGTTTAGGTTTCGGCAATTTCACGGGTTCGACAAAAACTGAAACTAGTTTCGATTGTTGCAGAAAATGAGCGGTTTCTTGTTCGAATATGGCAGCTTTCATTGTTCTCACAGAACTGATTGGGGGAAATTCCTCTGATGATAATTTTGATGTCATAGGTATGGCAATTAAATAGCCCTCCTTCTCTCTATAAGCTATGCGTTGATTTATCTTTGTGTTTATGGAATTTTCATTAATTATTTACCTTTTTATTCAGATAGTACGAAAAACTGGTTTCGGTTTCAGCAAAAAAAAAGAAACAAACCAGTTTCCGTTCTAAAAACTTCCCCTTAAAAATCGGATAGTTTCGGAACCCATGCACGAAAAAAAACGCTCTTAAAAACATCAAGAGGCGATTGAAAAAAAAATCTTTTGAAATAGCGTTTCTCTAATGACACTTGACCTACCCCTTGTGGGGCGACGGCATATGTACAGTACAATGACCAATCATTACGTGAAATAAAAGTGCACTTAGTTATTCTATATCCGAGCACTGACGGATATGGCCGAGTAGTTATGGTTAAGTTTATCCCCACATTTTAAATAAAGGGTATGTTACAAGGAAAGGTGATATGCATGTATTCTGATTACCTTTTTTATCTTTACCTTCATCCAAAACAATGATATTTAAAAGGGCATTCATTTTGAAATTTAAAAAAAAAACACCACATTTTGGGGACCTTTGCTTCTTAAATACTAATACTAAATACTTAATCCCTAAACTGCCTGCACGATATACCCAGCCCGTTATAACGACTTTTCCTACGCACAACTTAGGGCGAGAGGGTAAAGTCGCTGACTTTAGCATTCATTCAGCCCCTAAACGCGTGGGTTCGAATCCTGGCAGGATCATTCGGATTTTCATGTGAGGAAGCCTTCCAGCTAGCTTGCGGTAGGTCGGTGGTTCTACCCGGATTCCTCCGTGCGTTCGGGGTCTTCCTCCACCTGTAGCTGAGCGTTGCTATATGACTGAAATACTGTCGAAGCGACGGTTAACTCAAATAGTCAAGTCAAGTCAAGTCAAGTCAACTTAGGGGAGGCGTTATTAGGTCGTATGGTTGAAGACAGTACACATTTAAAAATGAAATACATGTTTCATTATAATGTAACTTATATGTTGGCTCTCTCAATCCTTTATTTAAGGCAATTCATCCATTGTTAAATTGTGATCATGGTCCATCAAGTGATCATAGGAATTTTGTAGTAAATGCAAACCTTTATAGACTTAGAGCAAAAAAAAAATCCTATAACTCCGAGTCAGTGGATGCTTGCGCCTGCACTGGAGATTATTTAAGCATTTGGAGGACCGTGATTAGAATTAAATTATGGTTTACCTTAATATATGTATATACTGTCATTCCTTTTACCTGATAAAACTCTGAGAAGATAAAGTGCCAAAACATGTAACAGCATTAATAATAATAATAATAATAATAATAATAATTTATGAAAGTGATGTATTTATTTGTCCTTTTCTTTAATGTTGTTTAACTTTAAACTAGAGGCAAATACTAATCAGTTCATTTACTGTCTGATGCTTCAAATAATTGTTATTTTTCACGTTTTTTTTAACCTTTTCTTATTTAAATTATCATCTTAAGTAGTTTTTTTATACAAGGAATAGCGTCTGTCTCTTATTCGTATCATGTATATACATGTATTTGTAAATGTTCTACTTGCCTTTTATAACTCACTTGTGAGAGGCCTTGTACATTTTAAAGCGTTCATAGTATATAATTATATGTGTTGTATGTACAATGATGAGACACTCATACACACTTTAATCTAAAATCTAAACAGCCCAGATATTTATTTTCATGATATCCTAACATTTTATACTCGGCCGGCCGGTTTTAGCAATAGTATACTCACTGGCTTTTCCTGAAAGCGCCCTGGGTTCGATCCCTGGACGGTATGTCGTAGGGTTTTCCTCGGGATCCCCGTTTTCCTTGACACAGAGGACAATATTTAAGTTACCACCGTTAGTTTCAGCAATATTTTTTTCATGAGCATTTATCGTTTTCTTTTCAAATGTTGTGAAATAAAACAGAGTTCTTTTTATGAGCTCGTCTGGTTTTCAAAGAAAAAAAAACGGTTATTGTCATCACTCTGGTGTCGTCGTCGTCATGAAAATATTTGAAACCGTCTGTCATCAATCTTCACATACTTGCTCACTAACACATTGACATTCTCGCCAAGGGCTATAACTCCTAGGTCCATCTATACCTAATTTATCTCCCTTTATAAAAATACAATAGACAATCGCTGACATCTGCATGCGTTTTTTTTTCACTGATGGTAACGCAAGATAAGATTTGTATTGGTAAAAAACTATATTTTGGTAAGCACAGTTGTTTGTCCAGGAGATTTAACTAACTGAGATATATACATGCTTCTTATTCGCGAAATATTAATAATGTATTAATTTACAGTTTCTTTGATATATATTTAGTTGTTATCTAAGATACACCCTTATATCTGTTTTGAGCTGTATTATAGTTTGTTTCACTTTTTCCGTGGGCCTGAAAGACGGTTATAGTCAGCTTCATTACAATGTTTATACTGCCGATAGAGGCGGAGGGGACGCTTAGAAATTTATAACCGTACTACATTCTTCATGAATTCATGTTGGTCCTCGTACACATATGTATATCTCCTGTTTAATTTTGATCAGTAATGCATACACCGTAAGTATACTTTGCATTTACACAAAGTCGCCACTGCAGGGTCTTTTTTTAAGTATTCAAATAAGGTTTACCCATGTCTATAAGAATGCGTTTAGAGTAGGGAGGGTTATTCCCTCGGATTGATTTAAACTTCCGCCTTCTCTCCGAGCATATAAAATCGCAATTCAACCGGATAAAAACAGTTGCTGGAACACTAACTGTTTAAGAAGGGACAATACATCTATAAGCAACCGAAGTTTGGTTTTTCAGCATGATTTTGCTTAAATTTGTGTTGATTGGCTTAGTAGTCGGGACTGTTAACAGCCAAACGTGGAAAGGGTAAGCACATATGTTTTTATTAACCTGATCTTATGGGGCAATTCCATTCGTGACTATTTAGATTAATATATAATATATATATATTCTGATCACTTATATATCGATATTGTCCATCTGGATTACAATAATCTTGTAGTAACACACTTTGTGTGTGTACGAGAGGGTTTGTAATTATCATAAAAGTTATTCAAATTCCATTCATTATATCTACTTTTTAGTTATATAATCGTCCATTTTTTCCGCAGTGAAAGTTATTTTAAGACATATTTTCGTTTTAACTAACAGCTCAACACAATACAAAGCGTATATGAAAATTTACATATATAAGTATTTCAGTATGTTTTTTCTGTTTTTTAATTATAAGACAGCCACATTGATAGTTTAATATATATTTTCGTTTTGACTTACAGTTCAACACAATACAAAGCGTATATGAAAATTTACATAAATAAGTATTTCTGTATTTTTTCAGTTTTTTTTTTTTTTTTTTTCAAATTATAAGACAGCCACATTGACAGTATAAAACATATTTTCGTTTTAACTAACAATTCAACACAATACAAAGCGTATATGTTGAGGACATGACACGTAATCTTATTATTGAACATACTTTAATCGATTCGATTTGATTAGATCGCGTCGACTGACTTGGAATCTTTTGTTACTTTTGAGGTCGGCTTTGAAAATTGATACCCTGCTATACACAATATTTGTCCAAATTAGGCCGGTTTTTCTATATCAATTTACATTTTTAAGTATTCTACTTCATGTTTGATTGACAAGTGTGCCTTACCAAAGCATAAAAAATGTACGTAAGTGTGTAAGTTATTTGTAAAAGAAATGCACATTTCTAGAATAGTTTTGTCCAATTACTCACATTTATCTCAATGTTTGTACTTGCTCTGCAATGTATACGCATGTATTTGGTCTAAGGAACGGTATTACCCCCGAATCTGACATAATCATATCTTGAAATTTGAAGGCTGCTATATACATTTAGAAATCCATTGATTTATATAGTTATAGTGTGATTGTTCGCCTGGTTCTCACACTACATTTCTATTCGGTAATATGATGTGGAGAAATGCCGAAAACCTGTCCAGTCTTTCGCAGAAAAGACATGTTTTTCTATAAAAACTTACACGTGGACATTCCCCTTTATTAAGATATGACATCATAAAAAAAAAAAAAAAAAAAAAATAAATTATACCTACCTTTATTGAAGTGATAAACATGAAGAGCCGAAGCTCTGCATGGTTGTCTTATGTAAACATAAGAGGCCAAATCTTATTTTTGGAATGTAACTTATACATATAAGACTGATACTTGCAAAACTTCATATTATATATTGAAATAAAAAAAGGATTACGTAACAAAATGTTTTAAACTCCAACCATGATTTCAGGCACCAAAAAATACGGATTTATAAATAACTACATAAAGCGTAACTTGAGAATTCGTATTTGTGCGACGCAGTAAGATTGCGAATACCTATTTTCTCGTTACCGTTTGATGCCTGCGATCGTATGTCGGGCGGGATGAACTCTCTGGTACTCTCTGATAAAAACCGCCATAAAAAGTGATGACAACGCATTTATCGGGAACGACACTTCCGCGTAGGTAAAGATTCAAAAACAGCTCGCAAACAAAAGCAGCTGCACATTTGTTTTCTTGATGAAACGTTCGTTTCTAATATTTGAATCAGTGTTGACAAATGCCGGCGGGAGAAGCTATTTCTGATTTTATCTGCAGTGAATTAACTTTAGTTGATGCTGGTTCAGTTGGAATGTAACAAGTGACCTTAGAACTTTATTATTACAGGATTTGTATTAACTAACCCCCGGTTACTTCATGACATCAAGCCATGGGAAAATAGGCAAGCAAAACGACGTCGACTAAAATATTGACCAATAAAAACGGTCCTTCTAAATGAAAATGCTCTCCAGTATAGAGGCTTAAAAATCCTGTAAACTATTACATTGTAAAAAAGCGATGGAACCAATGAAATTGCGTTATTTGTTATACTTTTAAACGACGGAATACAGGATTCCTGCGGCTGATAGATGATATCGATGGATCGCGCGGTGGTTTCACGGCACCAAATTGCACTTATAGTGCTTTCCCATTTTCAACGTGTGCATTAAAACCTGCAGGCTGCACGGCTTCAACAAAGCACGTCAGTGTATTCTGCCATTATGGAAACATGTCGAAGATTGCCTGGATAGGAGAAAAAAAACAGGACTATCGACTCGTAAACCTAATTCTTACAACGCCAAATATTATCTATGACTCATAACGTTACTTAATAGTTTTTTAAATCACCGACACGATCGCATTATTTTGATCATTTCACACAAAAAATTGTAAAATAATGACTTACTTTCTTTTAAAATGTAACAGTACTTTTTAAATAGACCTATGACTATATTTATATTGTATATTTGGGGACAATTTTGGCATTAAATCAGCTTGTTCACAGATGGTCATTTACTAAGAATTTGATTTTTAAATACATGCGTAGATGTGTGTGTGTGTGTGTGTGTGTTTGTGTGGGTGTGTGTGTTTTGTCTATCAATGCCTATCTACAGATGCAATGTCACCCAATGCAACACCCGCGATCCTTAAAAAATGGGTGGTTTCAGGGCTGGGAATCAGAACTGCGTCGTACCATTTATTTTGTCTTAGGAAGCAAAAGGTATATTTTTGTTCATTACTGTTTCTGTTGGAAATACATGATAATAAGATACACATATGAACTCTCTCTTAATTTTTCCACTTCATTTTGTGTATGGAATTTGAAAACAGAAGTTATAGCGAACTGGAAATTCGAGGTGGAGAAAAAAATGCGAAACATTTGACAGATACGACGCAGTTGAAATTGCTGTATTAAATAACTTTTGTTTTTCAAAAGGTTTTAAGGGTTTGTTTTTTTCTCATTTATCTATGGTAGAGCAATTTATTCTTATTTAATGGTTGAAAAGGGAAGATTTCTAAAATCAAATTTGAATCATCGAGAACTTTCATGTTTGACTATTTCCTCATTCAGATTATCATATTCGCCGCCATGCATGTTTAATTTTTGACCAGTCACGCGCCGCTTTGACTCTTCATGAATGTTAATTTATTTAAGGTAATCCATTCATCATTAAATTGTGATCATGGTCCATCAAGTGATCGTGGAAATTTGAAAGTAAATGCAAGCCTGTATAAACTTAGATCAAAAGAGCCTATAACTCTAAGTCAGTTGGCGCTTGCATCTGCCCTGCTTTTTAAACATTTGAAGGACCATGGTTGTGATTTAATGATAAATGGTGGTACTATATGATAGAATATGACAGATGAACATCGCGGCAGATACCCTGTTATTAAAGGCGTTTGAGCGGGGTTTTTTTCTAACGAACATATTTTTCTAACGAACATATTTTTTTAAACATTTGCATATAAATACTTTAGACTTTTGAAATAAAAATAGGGGGTCACCATGCTTGTTTAGAGATCAAGTTTATGGTAGAGCATCACCATTTGTTAAACTTTGTGGAAAAAACATGACATTAAAAAATAAGAAAGATTTCGTTTCTAAATATTGTAACGGCATATTAAAATGTTATTTTAAAAATATTTTCATCACCATTTGTAACTTATAATGTATTCTATAAATTACAGACAAAAATACTGTCAAATATGCATTAAAAATACAAAACGGGCATAAATCTCATTTGCGCCCGGACAAAAATGTATACAAAAACTATCCCAAAACTGTGAATTTTTATATATGTATTTCTAATTAAAAATTTATTCAACGGACAGATTTTCTGTATTTTTTCAGAGTCAATTTTCTGATACAAATGCTTTATGAAAATGTAAAAAAATACATAAAATTACTAAAATTGCTTTTTTTATTGAAATATAGCCAAAATTTGCATAAAATCATTAAAATGTTACTTTTTGTATCTTCAAAATTTGGTAAATATACTTTTGATGATATTCTTAATACATGAATCTTACAATTTGGGCTTTCTCCTATCATTCAACTTAAAATAAATGAGAAATTAAAAAAAATATCTTTTTTTTACTATAATCAAAATCAGCCGTAACCCGCTGAAACGTCCTTAAATCAAATATTGAACCACCAGATTTGACACTACTTCCTGGTTGGTTGCCACGATGTACCAAAGCAACTTCAATAGCTTTTTAGGTCCTTAGCGTGAGAAATATACACCGCATTGAATATCACGGGAAGTCGTGTGTATTAATCCTTTGAAAATTCTTGTGTAATGACATTTCGAATATCAGGAAACAATTTACTGAATTCCATTTAGTCATGGGAATGTGACTCAAATTGCCAATAAATTACTAATCTTTATTTTTGTCGTATATACATGAATATAATTATGATAATAACATTTATGGTAATAAATGTGATGACATTTTTATTACTAGACCATGATTACATGTATTATTATTATTATTATTATTATTATTATTATTATTACGATATTTTCGATCCTGTTAGTTCTGTTTGGCGAAATGAAAACAAAAAAAAAGGCAAAATTTAAGGGCGAGTATTTCGGCTTTTTGCCTCGAAGTTTCGTCTTTTTGCCCCGAAATCTCATCCCGAAATTTCGACTTTTCTCCTCTCTAAACTAGTTACTAGTGACAGAAACAGTCACAATATAAATGCCATTTTAAACAGATATTGAGATACAGTTCCATTCCTTCAAATAGTGCTGCACCACAGTATAACAATCTTAAAATAAAATGTATGTTGCAATCTCTCTGAAATAGACCATCCATGTTTACAGATACGGATTATCTAATAGTTATCTTGGTACAACATACGGCTCGTATGCACAGTGGTTGATTTTTCTTTAGATTTTTATTATTAATTCATGCAACCTAACTATGACTGGAAGATCACCGTACCACAGTTAATGTTGCGCTACAATTTCTGTCGCTAGTCTGGAGCATTCCTTCCCGGTCCAACCCGGAAGATTCGAAATAAGTCGCAATATACCTCATATAATTATATACTATATCAAATGCATTCTATCCTGGCCTTAAACTTAAGTTGACAGTGTCAATAACCCGGTAGCAGTTCGGATTACTGCAGTTCATTCTTCATGAACAATTTTTGGAGATAATGTCAGTATTATTGTTACTTATGTCCCGACAGATAAACATCTTCAATTTTCTTTAATTTCAAGCATTTAGGTTCAGTTTTACTTTTGGTAAAAAACTTTCACACAGTACTGGACCAACCAAGAACGTTGTTTTCAAATCATCGTCGTAAAACTGAAAAAAAGGGGGGTGTGTGTGTGTGTGTGCGCGGGGCGTGGTGGGGGAGATTCAATCATAGGCCTGTTGGTTAGTGAGAGTTGTACAGATGTGGCCGTTGCCCATATTTGGCCACTTATTTCCATATATGACCATTGTCCAGATGTTGCTGTTATTCAAATTTGACCGTTGTCCAGAGGTAACCGATAAATAAGTTGAATTGTATATTTTCAGAAACATCGAGACGTACAGCAAGGAGGTGCTATCAAGCTGCAGTAGATGTATCTGCAGATATAGCTGGTAGGTCAGCTGCTCATGTCAATGTATTCAGGTCCACCTATCCTACAGTTATTTGGGGTCACATAGCTTAAATACCGTTTGTCAAACTCTGCCCACCGGTTACGTCACGCTACGCTACTTACAACTGTAAGGGGAGGTAACTACTGCGGTGGAGTTTGACCGTTTGTATGTACAGAGTGCGTACTCATATACAATGGCAGAAAAGAGACTTACCTGTGAAACGGGTTTCACATTACGGATGTTCATTTTCAACACATATTCGAAAGTCATTCTTGTATATCTTAATACACTTCAAACTGTTTATATAGGGTATTTTGCCGTACTGAGTTTCTGATATGAACGAATGTTTTGGAAATTCGTCTTAGAGTTGCGTTGTAATTTAATATGATTTCTTTGTTAAGTCATCGCACGTAAAGTGAACTAGATGAGTAATTTCACACCCATCAGGTATGCATTAAAAATATTAACCAAACTCCAACTAATTAGCCTTCTATGCCAACACAGTTTAATTATTGATTCTTTATAAATACATTTGCGTATCCAGAGGGGGCGGGGTCTTAAATTTTGTTAGAAAGTGAACGGGTAAATATGCTTCCTACTTAAGGTTCCCTCGGTTTTATAACCTGGGCTGTAGACCCCCACCCTATCTAGCCGCTGGATACGTACATAGTTCATCAAAAAGACATGTCTGTCTGTCTTTGAAATACATTTGCCATCTGCATGGTCCACCTTTTTCACGATTTTCTCAACTAGTTACTGTCCTCAACTCAAAATTAGTTACTCTTATAACCCCCTTCTTTATCAACCCATAGGATAGTCATTCAGTATAATATATTTGTTATTAACAGCAAATATTAATGCTCTCTCTCTCTCTCTCAAACGAGCGCATATGCACATTTGCAGATAACACACACACTCAGAATAAATAAATAAATAAATAAATTATGCTTATTAGTGTTATTTTGAATCAAAACACGTCGATATTACATTCGTGTAATAAATGTCAAACACTACCTCAGTTACATTTCAACTATTGATTCGGAATACCGTCTTACCCGGACTTGTTTACATGTCGGGGAACTGACAGTTTATTTACTGCACAAACACCAGGAGTGGTTGAACAACTTTTTTTTATATATTTTAAAGGCTTGCTCGGATTCAAGAATTTAAAGTTTTATTTCGGCCATAATTCATATTACTCGTATTACAGAATTAAATTATGTAAATTATGATATAAAGAAAACAATGCGAGTAATAAATAGACGGTAAAGTTATCGGTATCTTTGAATAATAAATATCAAAATAGACTGTTTATGTAATAAATACAAAAGTTTATTTTAATCTTTTAAGAACCAATGGTACATCTTATATACCCAGTTGCTATAGAATGCATCAATAATTTAGATATCATATTTGATGACCACATTATGTTTGGGATAAAACTAAACCCTAATATGTTTGTATTTTCGAATAAAAACAAAATTGCACGCTTTGCAAAATTTATTCCATATATTCGCAGCACTATATCTGTCTCCAGTAGACAGAGTCTCCAAATGACTGAAATACTGTCGGTGGGATGTTAAACGCAACAAACAAACTCTATTGAAATAAGTTTGCATTTTTTGTTTTTCAACACGGTTGATGTAAACCTCATTCACTGCGACCGCGGCATACTAAAGTCATTAAAATTGGTACTGGTGTAGCTCGCTTGCTTGGCGATCAGCATTCATACAGGATAGTTGCAGGACTGGTTGGCCTGGTGTCAGGATAATGTGACTGGGTGTGGTATCATGCCACATATCTACAGTGTGATACTGCAGTATAGCTGCAATATATCTGCCTCAAGTAAACATAGTCTCCAAATGACTGAAATACTTTCGATGGAACGAAAAAAACTAACAAACATTTTTTTTTTTTACAATCAAATTCTTGTTAACAAGTACCGCTAATTAATTTTTTGCATAAGGTATTGTGCTGTGTTTAATGACCAAAAAAAAATGAGATAAGATGTGGACTAGTGTTTCTTGTAAACCTGTTGTTTTTGAAGTCACATGACGATTTGATAACATCATTTTTTTTTTCTGAACAAAATATACCCACTTGTTAAACAGGGAGTCTCAATATCATAACATGATATGTCACGTACGTGAGCGTTAACAAATAATCTGAAAAAAGGGGGGGGGGGGGGGGGGGTTGATAACTGCAAACCACGTTGTATCATTAATCTTCAAACTTAAACAGGTTTAGGTTTTCAAAACTCAAACAAAATTAGCCAATTGTGTTAGACAATAAGTTAAGTACACCGAAAAAGAAGTTAAACTTGAGGCTAGCTCGATTAATGCAGTGCACATTTGACAAACATGCCAGAAGTTAATGCAGAAATAGTATATGCACATGCATAAAGTGATGTGTTTATCTTTTTATTTTATTTTTTTATCTTAAATAATTAATTTTACGTTTAAGGTGAATCCACCCATCATTAAATTGTAATCATGGTCCGTCAAATGTTTGTTTGAATTTATAATAAATGCAAACCTTTATAGACTTAGAGCAAAAGAGACTACAATCCCAAGTCACTAGATGCTTGCATCTGAACGGAAGTCTTTTTACGCATTTGAAGACCATGATTATGATTTAATGATGGATGGATTTCCTTAAGATATTTTATGATTTTAACAGAATATTGCTCAATCCAATTAAGTCCCAATATGTATAGGGAAAACATTTCAAATTATATCCTCTCCTCAAACTATGGCGGAATCATTTATTTTAAATTAATTAAAATACACTTATATTAATCTAAGTGGTCCAATGAATATTAATGAATAGAATCCATCTTTTAAGGTATACGGGATTTGGTGTTGGGGGCGTAAAATTGAAAATTTGAAACTGTATACCATTGGTGGAGGTTAGATGGGCTTGACTAGCTATGAAAAAATGTCAATCAAGTAACTTCGCTTGATGATTGTCACATATAAAGTTAATACACAATATGTATACCGATTGATGTATTAAAGCACAAATTTTAGAAGGGGTGGGTGCCGCTTCTCTCTCTCTCTCTCTCTCTCTTTCTCTCCCCCCCCCCCCAACCCATACTCGCTAAATCCCCCATGGAATGAATTGATCGACTACGTGCTCATGCCTACATACATGTACAGTGAACCTCGATTTAAAACCATTTCGGAATTAAGACCACCTCGCTATTAAGACCACTCAGTTTTGTAACCAAATGATTTTAAGTCCTGTTTTGATTATTTTGGTAATTCACTATTAACTACTAAGAACACCTCGCTAGATAAGACCACTCTTTGCTGGAACGGATGGTAGTGTTAATAGCGAGGTTTTACTGTACACGATTTTCGTTTTTATATTTTCTCTTAGGGGATGCTCGGCCTGGCGATACTTCCTGTGTTGTAAGTGGGTGACAGCATACCGGTGTTCCCCGGGTTGGAAGCACCTTGGTGACTACAATTGTAACGTGCGTAAGTATCTTGTCCGGGACGGATTGGGATTACCTGTGTGCTTGTTTAAAGTAGTCCATCCATCATTAGATTATAATCACGGTCATTCAAAAGCTTAACAGTGCAGATTCAAGCATCCATTGGCTGGGAGTTATAGGATATTTTGTCCATAAAGGCTTGCATTCACAATAAAAAATCACACAATCATTTGATGGACCATGATCACAATTTAATGATGGATGCATTACCTTAAATATTCAGGATGTTTTCCTGATATGGTCATTGATAGAAAGAATATAATGAGATACATGCATATGAAGGCCTAAATGAATAAAACGATGAAATTGGTCGATGTAATAACTTGTAATACTTGAAAAAATACATACATTAATGAACTGTTTTTTCTATCATCCAAAAACGTTTAACGTTTTAGTTCTTCGATATATTGGCTGGACGGACGACCAGCTAGCTCATAAGTCACGTGCCCAGGAATCAAACCGAGACTCATTGGTGAGAAGCGACGTGTACTACCATCAAATATTACCCCTAAAATATTGCATTTTCCAAATACCAGTATTCTTCATTTTTAATTTAAATCATATCCCCATGTCCTCTATGACTGGGAAATAAACGAGGTTTCAACAACAACAACAACAAATAAATAAATAAATAAATAAATAAATAAATAAATAAATAAATAAATAAATAAATAAATCCAATTCAAACTACCATTGCACGTATATTTAGGCAGATTTATTTATGCTTGATTGCAAAAGTTACTTCCCTTGTTCGAGTTATAGTTTAGTCGCATGTAAGCCTCTGCGCATGTGTAGTTGCTCTCGGCGCTTAGAAAGCTGAACTATCGTCCGTAGTGTATATAACTGTTCACGTTTTAGATTTATTGTTCAGTGAAGAAGAAAAATAAAGATTTTTCTTTTTACAAATGAGAAAACAAAAAATGTCACTTGCTGCGCAAAATGTGTTCGGCCGGGGATTCATCCCTAGAATAAGTAGTATCAAGCAGTTGTTTCCTTTAAATTGAAGTGTACTATATTCGGATATACCAAATATTTGGGTACATTTTTGTTTGAGTACGACCACGAAGCTACATTATTCACATCTCTGGTACGACGTTCAATCCCTATTGTAAAAGGGGAATCACTTGCTATATAGTTAATTGATTTGCATAAAACATTGAACAGATGCTCAGAATGTAGAAAATGATTTAATCAACCCATCAGCAATACACAGTAAAGTTTATTTCAAAAAGTCAAGTCAACTTGTCAGCCATCATCCGCCATATTGCATCCAAAAGCGTGAGTCGAACTATGGTTGAAAAATGACGTCACCATGGTCGAATTTCACCGGGTTTGGTGGTGTATGACTTGACTATGGTGACTAAAGTTAGTGCTCAAACACGGCCTATACTATCGAGCAAGAAAAAAACTTTTTACTCCCGCACCGCTGACGTAATAAAAAAGCAGGTTTCTTCTCAGTCGGTCGCAGACAGATAAACAGATCAGATTACCGGTAACAAGCTCTGGGGAAACTGCTTTGAACACCGGGAAATCTGGACTGTGTTAAAGGCTACCGGAAGTACGTATATGTTGCTAGCACTGGTAGTCGCAGTATCGGGCAGATTCGATTGGAGTACGCCCCTTAGTTCCTTGCATTCCCTATTCCACTATTATAACTTTTCGAAACAAGCCTACATCTAGGTGCATAAAAGGAAATATCAAACTTTTTTATGTCGCGTATATCCATGCTAAAAGTGATTGTATGTACAGCAGTTATAAGCAGTTATAAATTTAGCTTCCTACTTCAAATGAATGGGGGAATCAGAATATTTCTAATATCAGCTTTGATAACAACCTCTCCTTCAACTTCTGGTACTTCGACATATAATATCCATTTACTTCACGTGTAACTTTCTGTTAACTTGCCTAACGGCGATTTTTAGCATTTTTGGAAATGCTTATAATTGTTTTATTAAACTTCATTTGTTTACTCTCCGGGATCTGAATAAAAGCAAAAAAGGTTGAAATAAGTAATATATGTTATTGATATGATTTATGATTTGTTTCTTATACAATTTATTGAATAGTTATGACAAATGATTTTAGTACTGGTTCACTTCGGTGTTTAGCTATAGAATTGCTAATCGGTAGTTTCCATATATTTCGAGAACTTTCGGAGATCGTTAGGGGCGCTTGGACTAATAGTATAAAAGCGCGGCAAAGAGCAAATTTCACTCAGTTCTTTTTTCGTTTTCTCTGTTAGTTATAAAGCTTTATTAGTAGTGGGACTTTGAGCCAATTTACTAGAGCAGAAGAATCTTCACCCGGCGCGCGCTTCCTCTAAAATTCCACGACAATACATAAATGTAGACACACAACCCCCCAAATCCTCACTGTGCACTATTTACAGCTTTAAATTATTAAGTTTAAAAAATCGAGTTACCCCCCCCCCCCCAAGTCCAACCGGATTTTTCCATGGCTCAGGCAAAGCGACAAGCCACTTATTCACTTACATTTTTTTATTACCCCCCCCCCCCCCCCCCCCCCGTATATGTGACTAACCAGTTTTCGTGGTATCTAACAAATGTTCGGGATATTTTATATTTAAACCGTTTGCGCATGAGAACGCAATATGAAGAGCTGTTTCGGATGACTCATATAATCTAAACAAATTTCATCCATGCTCAAATATTCAAAATAAGACATCATGTGACTGAATTCGTGTGTGTTTAAGATGCCGGTCCAATTCATTAAAACCATGAAATCGTATTTGAATAGCTATTGAATTTTGGAAAATGGCTTGTGCGAGAAGCTCTTTAAGGTGTTTAAATCAAATGTTAAGTGATGAGTATGTGTAAAAATGTTTCAATTACCTATATGTGTCATCAATGGAAACTGTCATTAAGTTTTAAATGAAAACATGATTGCCGAATGGGGCGAGAGTAATAATCAGAACAGCATCTCAGACGAATAAAGATTGGATGCCAATCGAAAGAAAGTAATCAGAACAGCATCTCAGACGAAATAAAGATTGGATGCCAATTGGAGGAAAGTAATCAGAACAGCATCTCAGACGAAATAAAGATTGGATGCCAATTGGAAGAAAGTAATCAGAACAGCATCTCAGACGAAATGAAGATTGGATGCCAATCGGAAGAAAGTAATCAGAACAGCATCTCAGACGAAATAAAGATTGGATGCCAATTGGAAGAAAGTAATCAGAACAGCATCTCAGACGAAATAAAGATTGGATGCCAATTGGAAGAAAGTAATCAGAACAGCATCTCAGACGAAATAAAGATTGGATGCCAATTGGAAGAAAGTAATCAGAACAGCATCTCAGACGAATTAAGGATTGGATGCCAATCGGAAGAAAGTAATCAGAACAGCATCTCAGACGAAATAAAGATTGGATGCCAATTGGAAGAAAGTAATCAGAACAGCATCTCAGACGAAATAAAGATTGGATGCCAATCGGAAGAAAGTAATCAGAACAGCATCTCAGACGAAATAAAGACTATATAAATGTCAAATCATGGCAACATTAATTCCCAGAAATGGAATTTTGATGCATATTAGACTAATACAGTACCTTAGGCTTATTTTGAAAATATCCCGAAAACTTGTTGGTAACTTTTTTTGTCAGCGTTGACCTACATCGGAATGAATACGTCTATCTTTTACTCGAGATGATTTTAAGATCGCAAATGTATACAGAGAATGACAAAATTCATTGTTGCACCAATTAATTCCAATTAAAAGAAATGTTTTATAATATTTGATACTCTAATATAGATCGATCATGTTGATAACACGAAAACTTGTTAGACCATCAGTAGAACCACTTTTTAGCCGTCATCCTGTGATTGATCAGCGATTGACACTAACGTTTTAGCCAGGTATCCCAACAGGACACCTGCTTTGAAATTCAGGAGTACTTTCTGAAAATTAGCAGTCCCTGTCATGTCATTCCGACATATGATTGCTTTATTTACATAACAATTGGTAAAAAAGTTATAATTCATCAAAAGGCTTACTAATAAGAAAGTTTTATGAAGATGATTATATAGGTTTCAACACATATGGCTTTTCAATTTACTTTAAATCAGAAAAGTAAGTGTCACAACGGAATACATCTCAATTATATAGTCCCTTCCCAATGTGTGGTGTCCTCGGGATCCTGGGACACTGTAAGTGTCGACCCCTGATGGTCTCGTCACGTTAGGGTTGCCCCAAGGAAAATCTTATTTCTTTATCTATAGTCTCGACTGCATGGTGTCAAGAGCTTTGCTGATTCATGTTAATATATTTAAGTACATGCATATTCTATTTTTGTTTCAACCGCTCAGTGTAATTTTATCTTTATATAGTAAAGCTAGGTTAAGCTCATGGTAAAATTACCGCTCGACCCCGTGCCAGCTTCATGAGTTATTAGAACAGTGAATAATCAAAGCGCTTAAGGCATGAAGTTATGTGTGTCTCAAGTGGAAGAGGGTTTGACGAGCTGAAGATATGCAGGGTAACTCAGTTTTTGCAAGATACCAAACCTATAGTATAGTAATGAACGATTGTTCTTTTAGATTTGTTTCCTTTAGATTTAGATATGCATATTTGATATAAATCTTTTAAACTGTAGGCTATAGAAACAGGGAGAGTAACAGTGGCGATCTATGTACTAATTGTTAACAGTCAGTTGAAACGAATGGTGTGTTCATCTTTTATTTATTGTAATGACCTTGTCAACGCAAAGTTAAAGCTGTTTGTTTTGGGTCAATTTCTTGAAAATTATTAAATTTATTTTCATAAACAAAAGAAATGCGACCGTGAATACTGTTCTCTCAGCGCTATCAGCACTTTCATTTGAACTCTCAGTATCTTATATAACCGAGCGACGGCACAGTCTCTATTTATAGATGCAAATATCAGTAGCTCCTATATAAGCTATTTCGGATAGCAGATATTCAGGCATCGGCCATTCTACAGTGCATCAAATAATCCCTTTGTATATGAGGTCGTTAGCTTGATATGATTATTAGTAAGTTAAACAGATTTGTATCGGAATTTATGCTTTCAATATGGATCATTGTAACACCACTAAATGACCGAAACCTCCACATCCAAATTCACCTTCGTGCCACCTATGCATCAATAAAATGTATATTCCTCCGCATGGTAAAGTAACAGTTACACAACATCATAAATGAATTAGTTCTTCTCTGCTTTTATGCCACACACAATTATTGTGTCCCATAGATATGTATTTTATTTTACTCAAAATTGAGTTTTTAACCCTTTAACTGAATCTCAGCATACCTGTATTGAAGAATTTTGTTCAATCGTTCGATCATTCATACAAAATTGAGAGGTTATTCGGTTTTCAATTAAAAGAAATAGATGCTCAGAATGTAGGTTCTACAGTTGTGAGTGACTACTTCACACACAACTAAAAACCCCATTGTCTTCCTGAAATACAAACACCGCCATTAAAAATCAAATACCAAGCCAACTTATGAATGCAACATTTACTTGTGTACCGTGATTGTATCTCTCGATGCATTTTTTTTTTTTTTTTTTTTTTTTTTTTTGTGGCTTCTTATGTTCAATCTACGGGACAGCGTCATTGCAGCGGATTATTACTCGCAAGAATGTTCAGAACGTCCTCGATGGCTTGTTAAAGCAGATAACAAGTAACAAGATACATCCGATTAGTTTTACATTCCATTTAGATAAGATTAATGCATAGACTGTGATTTTCTATGTGATTTTGGCAAGACAAGTGCATTTTGTCATTTTTTACGCTTCGACCGTCGATGCGTGGTCGCGACAGCACGACATCCTAGCGTGAGGACGTGATAAAAAATAAAACGCGCTGATGTTTTCATATTACATTTCGTGTTTTCGCTCTGATTATATCGCGATGTATCGTGCACGCGTTCGGAAAATGCCTCCGCGAAAACTCGTCATTTTGACACTTTAGCGCACTCACGATAAAGATGGCGCTCTTGTAAAGGTCAATTAACATCGCGAACACGCGACATCAGAATTAAGTCGCCATACAGTTGTGATCTAAACCTGTAGGAACGACTGTAGAAAATACAGTTTCACAGCAACAATAACATGAGCTGGTTTTTCCGGCTCAATACCTAAAGCTGGATATTTCTTATTCTTTCAACATAATTGTCGTCTTTCAGAGAATACACCCTGTTTTCAAACGATGGTAATTATGTTTATTACATTCACATATCCAGTTACTGATCTTAGAGATGGGGTTGGGTCTGTCGGGGTTTTTAGTCCTAGTATTGCAGCGAATAGAATGAGACCGCAAGTTAGAAAGAACGATAACTCTGAAACGATGCATAAGGCGGGAAAAAATATCAATGAAAATCCTATGAATTGAACTGTGTGACGTAAGCCTATATGGCGTAGCAGTTCTAAACTCCGCGCAACGGTACTTTAAAAGGTGCTCTGTGCTTCAAAAGAGGGTGTGCAGAGAGACCTCCCGTGCACCAACAAAACCGAAAAGGGGGTTATCAAGAAATTAACATAAATATCGGCCAGTTTATCGGTATATACCTAAAGAAATACGTACGACGTTCATATTCTGGACGTAATCAAAGCAGTGACTCTTAAAGCCCGTGGAAAGTGCCGAGGTTGTGTTCAATGTTGGTACATCACTAAACTGTTTGTCTGAGTTTCGGAGCGCAGTGGCTGAAAATTGAAAAATGGACACGCATATACATAGTAAATACCCTCTAATGTTTCGTGCACTACATAATATTGAGCAACTCTCCTGTTAAAAGTGACCATTGATCTCTTTCTCTTTATTTTGCCCACTGTCCATCGTGAGTTTGTGTTTATGACAGAGAATGACCGATGCGAACTCAGAAAGCATGCCGATATAGCGATTTCTGCAGAGATACCGCCGATATAGCGATATCTGCTGCAGAGAGACCGCCGATATAGCGATTTCTGCAGAGAGACCGCCGATGGTTATGGTTATGCACCGTGATATGGCAAACAAGTAAAAGAAATGCTAAAACAGAAAAATATCACGGCGTAAAAAGTTGTGTACTTAAATATGTGCAAGAGTGCAATAGAAGTAAGGTTGTATAGAACTGTTCATGTGGTACAATTGAATTTTAAATGCTTTACTGATAAGCGTAATGTAATTAAATTACAGGACTTTTTTGCGAGTAAAAATATATTACTTTGTTGTAAAACAATTAGTTCTGATTTCACTGTATTTTCACACGGTTTATTACAGGAATCAAAACTGCAAGATAGCCAATAAATTTGTTGGTTCGAAACGATATTGGGCGAAAAGACTTGATTTGAATTTTGGTTCCACTATTGAGCATTCCACTTCTGTGACAATACGGGAAGCAATTGGGAGCAATTGGTCACGTGCTTTAATACACGTGATGCGCCGTGTAATAAAATGATGTTCATTGAAATATGTTCGACCCTCATATCAAACATGATGTATTAGCTACAAGACTCATTTTATGAGGAAAATCAATAAAACAGTGACTTGACTTTCTCTTTATGCTTAACGCAACATTAGACTCCAAGTCTTTAGATTTTTATTGCAGCCATCTGTTACCCGAATTGTGGAAACGGAGGGACGTGTGTGAGACCCAACACGTGCAAGTGTCCAACCACCGCCACGGGACAGTTCTGTCAACAACGTAAGTCAGACTGGTACTTGATTATGATTTCATATATTTTAAATAATGTAAAAGATCAGCTGTCATATGTTATTAGGAACTTTACAAACTCCGTCGCAGTAGTTACCTCCCCTTAAAGTAAGCGTCACGTGACATAACCGATGCGCGGAGTTTGGGGACTATATAATGCCAGTATGCTTATATATAGTTGTTAATTAATTTACGAATTAAATAGTTTTAAATTGTATGAATGTTTAAAATCAATGTGATATTATTAAGATAAAATGGTAAAAACTTTGAATTGAAATAAAGGGAGAATATGATACTTACTTTTGACCAAAGATATAACAACGTAAGTTTAATGGGACATCACTGTTAAGTGAGAGCACTGTTATAAATCATTTTGCTCTTCCCATGCCATGAATGTAGATGAAATCAGTGGAAGAAACTAAAACATAAAGTGAGATACATGCATCAAATGAAGCACTATTTAAGATAAGACTTTATTGTAAGATAAAACCATACTATTATGTGGGGGTATTTTTCTGAAGAGAGACTATTGGATCTTCTAGGTCCCATACTGTTCTGCCATTTTATGTATTTCAGTCGTCTGCTCGTACAATCGGCCGTGTTACCCAGGTAACTGCTACGACTATAATAAATGCAACTGTACCGCTGGATTTGTTGCTCAGGGTCCTTCATCTGGTTGCCTTGAAAGTAAGTTCAATTTGAAGCTACATAAATACATGTTTGTTGCAAACTAGTATACTCGGGTAGGGTATTACCGGTGGTCGTATATTACCGGGGTATTCAAAAATAAGAAGAATATTGGTTTCATGAATTCTGCCTCAATATCATTTGTATACTAAAGGTAAACACATACTATGTGCTATCTGTCAAAACTTTAAAACCTTAGGTATGAGCTATTTCCAAGTGAGATTTTGCATTTTTTCTAAAATGCACTTTTAACTACCAAAATTCCATGGAAATATAACATATTTTATACCGGACTTATTTTGAAACAATAATTAAAAAATAAATATATACAACATAATTAAAAATCATTTTAAATGTTGCAGGACAGCATAATGAACGTCACAGAAAAATTATTATGATGATATTTGATCTAAAAAGATTACTAGAGGTGAAGTTTATATATGCATTGGTAATACCCTACTAAGAAATTACTGAAATATATTACGTAGTGTTTACATTGTCAATATTTTTATCAAGGAGAAATTGTTGTAGAGAAGTGACAATCAATTATTTTATCAATGAAATGTTGAGGATTACTGAAAGATAAATTTTTTCATGTGTGTGCTTCTTCTTCTATTTGTAACTTATTTCTGAAAGCTAAATACCACGGTAATATAACCCACCAGGATAAGTAATCTCTCTCATTGTGATTTATCGTCTTGTTTTATTTTTTTATGATAAACTTATATAAAACAACAACAACAATAACATCTTACATTAAAAAAAAAATCTTCCTATATGACTTTATACAATGTTGACAAAAAGACGACAATCACATCAGATTTAAAGTTTCATCGAAAGTTATTATTATATAGAATGAGCAAAGATCTCTGCCACAGCTTCTGCAGTTTTAGTGCCATTGGTATATGGCTCCCTTGCTTGGCACTCAGTATATAATGGTAGCTCAAGGACTGGTTGGCCCATTGTCACATGTCTATTGTGTGATTAGTCCCATCAACGAGCCGCTTGGCGCGACATAATATTTTTGGTACTGGTTGTTATGTTCCCGAAAGGGATATATTATACGTGCCAAACCAAAAGTAGCACGTTATCACAAATTATTGGTGCATAAATGTGAACTATGGTGTGATACTGTAGAGTGGCAGCACTATATCTCTTATATAGTCTCCATATGACTAGAATACTGCTGGTGAGATGTTAAACCTAGTAAACAAACAAACTTATTTTGTACTGAAACTTATTCGGGTATATTTGGGTGTGTTTGGGGTGGTCGGGGGAGTAATTATTATTTCAGTTTCTTCACTCTACTAAAGTATCGATATTTGAAAAAAAATCACGATACGATATACCAATAAATACCGACACACACATTATTTTTTCCAGTGACAGACATGCATAAGCCTTTCATCGGGCGCTCTACAACAATCATTTCCGAGATCCTAGAGGCAGACACCAACCCTAAGCTTCTCTACTATTTCCTCCTAGACGGTACGGATGAAGACTCGTATGAACCGGTATGGAGCAATCAGAAACGGTTCAATCTAGTGTCATATGAGTTCGAGGCAACCTTCAGTCTGTTGACAGATTTAACGCAGCGCCACACTTATGTCCATGACTTTCAAGTTGGTATCGTTTACGGAAACGTATCGCTCAGTGTCATCAAATATGATGGATGTAAGTTCAAATGTCATTTATTTATTTACTTTTATTAGTGAAACTGTTAGAGTTTTTCCACCTGGAATAGTTTTGCTTCATTTATACTATATACTCATTCCAGTGGTTAACCCTTTCCCTCATTGAGGACACCATGAAAAGACCTATGCGAACAGCATAAAACCAGACCAGCCTGCGAGTGATCAGGTTTTATGCTGTTCGCTGCTCCTCAGTGGTCTGGAAATGAGGATTTTGTAATTAAATTTGGTAAGGTTTAACTGTGGTTTTCTGCTGATCAGGCTTTATGTGATACCTATTGCGTGCGTCAAAATGAGTCTATATGAGGGAAAGGGTTAAGTGGAATGTGCGACAGATCTACGCAGAACAAAAGGTTGAGCTTCCGATCCCCGAGCAAGATAGTTCAATTTTGATATAAATGACACTGGTATAGCATAAAACTTTGACTTGTATCACTTTGTTTATATGACTAAATCATCTAGCACTAGGCTTATCAAAATGTATGTCATTTGTCTATGGCTTAATATCAGAGTGAGGCTGCACCTTATTTCTGTCATGCAGAATTAAATTTATTAATGAAATTGATAAATAATAATAGTTGACTGTCTACTGCCATCTGGACGTCACAAAAAAAAGAAGCAAATCATTTTATATATCCTATATTTTTTATATTACAGAATCATTAATTTTCATGGGAAAATAATTTTCATTGATTTTATGGACATTTTTCCCACGTATATTGAACCTCACATTCATTTCAAAGACCTCTCATTTTCCAGAGGATGAATACACAAAACCAATGAAATTGACTTTATCACAGATTCCATGAAATTTAATGACAACCAAAATTAAGGATTTTACAATACACAAAACCAATGAAATTGACTTTATCACAGATTCCATGAAATTTAATAACGAAAATTAAGGATTTTACAATACACAAAACCAATGAAATTGACTTTATCACAGATTCCATGAAATTTAATAACAAAAATTAAGGATTTTACAATACACAAAACCAATGAAATTGACTTTATCACAGATTCCATGAAATTTAATGACAACGAAAATTAAGGATTTTACAATATACAAAACTGAAAATGAGGCAAGCAATTCATAGAAAAGAAAAATGCATTATTTTAAACTGATATTAAATGAGTAAAACTGCTTATTCTGTTCAACTATGGTTTTCCCATTCCTTTGGCTGTGTAGTAAAAGCATCTGTCAATAAATTGGGGTGGTCGTGCGTTTGATCCCTGGACCTGAAGTTCACGACATTGGTACAATTATTTCTTTCCTTGACGGTCAGTGCATGTGAGTAGCCCTGGGACTAGTTGACCAAGTGTCCAGATAATGTAACTGGGCGTGTAATCATACCATTTGTACGGCTGCATTGGGATATCGCATTTAAACAACACTCTGTATACTCGTGGACTTTAAAATCATGTATTGACTTTTTTTTTTTATTACATGTATTTCAAACAATTTTAGATTATTTAGAAATATAATGAAGCATATTTCAGCAATAAATTGGTGCATGTTTGATATCCTACTTTATTCTATCACAAAAGAAAATAGGAGTTTAAAGGAGGGTTCAACTTGTAAAAAAAAATGATGTGAAATATCTAAAAAAGTTTTATACATGTGTTTTTCTGAAGTCATAAAGTACATGTACATATCTGTCTCATGCTGACATTGTCTCCATAAGACTTGGAATACTGTTTGTGTTAAAACCCAAGTAAATGTCACGGTAGTGTACTGATAACTCATTATATGGGAGAAAGGTATGTAAGTGGCTCGGTAGCTCAGTTGGTAGAGCATTCGCTTTGTAAGCAAAATGCATCTGGTTCGAGTCCTGGTCATGCTGCACATTTATTTCAACCTGTGACTCAGACAAAGGACTGATGATAAGAGAAGATCGAAATGATCTGATTTTTTAATGTCTGCTCCGGGCCTTAAAATTTATTGACAGGGTTGGGAAATTGCTTTTAATGCTTTCTGTCTAATTGCAGCGTTTAAGCACAACTACACGTCTACATGCCTGAGCAGCCCAAAATATGCGAATCCAGAGCTCAGAGTGTTCGACTGTTCCATTGCTAACCAGTCCTTTATAACATTGATTGAGCATGCAGACACGTGAGTAATGATGTCATCAATCAAGCACATGCAATATAAGAAATACATTCATAAGAGTATCCCATAGTCAGTCTGTATAAATTTATCCATATTAAAACATAATACAAAATCTTGTACGACAGTCAATCAGACAGCTTCTAAAAGGAATACATAAATGGAAATTATTATCAATAATTATTGTTCTAACAGTTTTTAATGTATTGGATGAGTGCCGGTGGTATATGATACTTGTTATAACCACCCCCACAACAAAGTTGTAAGGGGAGTATACTGGATTCAACTTGTCTGTCTGGCTGTCTGTCGATTTTTTTTTGCCAGGCCGTAACTCAAAAAGTATAAAAGGTATCAAAATGAATCTTCATATGTGGATAGATCTCATTTAGGGAGAGTGCAGTGATCAAGAGCCATAACTCTCTGTCATGTAATTTTGGAGTTATTATCCTTTGTAAATTTTCATACTTAATTTCTTTCCGGGCCATAACTCAAAAAAGTATAAAAAGGTATTAAGATGAAGCTTCATATGTTGATAGATGTCATTGTGGGGAATTTAAGTGCAGTGACCAGGAACTGTAAATTTCATACACATTATTTTGGAGTTATTTTCCTTTGGAAATTTTTAAACTTACTTATTGTCTGGACCTTAACTCAAAAAGGATAAAAGGTTTCAAGATTTAACTTCATATGTGGATAGATCTCATTGAAGGGAATTGCAGTGCC